>CAAKHC010009316.1:2052-17165 GCA_901007825.1 Macroramphosus scolopax | reverse complement strand
GGGGGGGGGGGGGGGGGGGGGGGGGGGGGGGGGGGGGGGGGGGGGGGGGGGGGGGGGGGGGGGGGGGGCTGATGAACACTTTGTCAGTTCGGTTTGTTTGTGCATGTTTTCAGCTCACTGTCCACTTTAACAAAAGAAAAAAAAAACAATAAAAATAAAGGATTCTTCTAGTGGTCTACAGTCGGCGTCCGTCCACAACCAGAGCTAAAAGCAGCAATATGTGTTGTTTTCATTCTTATGTGCTGTGTTTTGTTTGTGTGTTTGTAACATGCTAACGTGGCCGGGGGCTCGCTGGTCTGTGACCTGGGTGGAGGTGGAGGTGGAGGTGGAGGTGGAGGTGGAGGTGGAGGTGGAGGTGGAGGTGGGGGTGGAGGTGGAGGTGGGTGTGGCCTTCCCTCTACTGACTGTGACCACCTTTGCACGCAGAGTGAGGTGTGACAGATGTTCGGCCCCGTGTGAAGCGATGAAGATGCCAGTCGGTCACGCTATCAGATAAGAGCACCTGTTTCTCTTTGAGGCTTCGGGTTAACTTTGGGCTCTACAGGCTGGTGGTGACGGGACTCCAGAGGATCTAGACGTCCAAAACCACTCAGCTCGGAGTGAAACCGGCTGGGGTGGGGTGGGGGGGGGGGAACGAATTCATCTGGATAACAACCTGCGATCGGAGATCCGCAGGCCGTCCGTGTGAGCATTCCTATGTCACTATCTATCTAGTTCAAATCCTAACTGGTTTTCCAGCCACTAAAGGCCGTCTATAGATACTTCCCGTCCACAGTCGGATCCCACTACACTAACTCAAGTACATGTTCGGGTAAAAGGTTGGATATGACGGAGAAAGCTTCAGGGGAAAAAGCTAATACTTCATCCATTTGATCAAAAAATGCAAGATACACACAAATGTAAACCTGCCAGACATTAAAAAAAAAATAAAACATAATCACTTAGGTTTAATACGTCTATCTAAAATACACCTTTACTGAGATAAAAGCAATTATAATATTCATTTTTTGAGATATTTCGTACACTGCAATAACATTCTTTAACACATTTTTCCTCGTCTGTCACTGTAATTCTTTTGTTTTTCCATTCACATATGTCAGGGTTCATCATTACCATGATGATGCATCTTTTTAAAAGACTGCCTAAAGATGTGTTTGTGTTTCATTCCACAAGACTTGTTTCGGAGATGTCGGGCAGCTGGGGAGCGGCCGCGGTACAGATCGTTACGGGAACTCCTGTTTTGTTTTTATAGCTAACTGTTAGAAGGGAAGACAGTCGAAGGAAGGAGAGTTCTGGTGAAGGAGACCAAGTGGATTCTGGGTAATGGGCAGTGGAAACCTCTAGAAGTCGTGAGGAGGAAAACAAAAGGTTTCCCGAGCACGTTTCTAAAGGTGAAGTGCCTTCTGATACAAACAAAGTGCTTCTCTTGAGGAAAAGATTTCAACAGCCGGTATGACGTTACATCATTTCTCAACCAGCTCGCACACTTTCACATTTCTTTCCTTTTTTTTTTTTTTTTTGTCTTTAAAACGTGGCCGTGTGAGTCTGTCCGGACTCGATCGTGTCTGTTTTACATTTACTGAGCTGACCCGACTCTAGGAGGACGTCAGCAACAGTTAACAAGAAATCAACAGGGTCGTCCATTTTTTTTTTTTTTCTTCCCGTCTTTTCTTTGAGCAGACGAGCACATTGTCAGAGGTAGGGTTCACATGTGTGTCTCCAGTCTCGCTATCTGGGGGAACGTTTTAGAGTCGAGGGTTCAATCGTTGCCTCCGTAACTCCTCATTCCTTCACTGATCTCTCTCTCTTTCCACGGGGTGGGTGCTGCAGAACTCAAGGTGAGACACGTTCTACCACGTTCTTACTTGGAAAGGAAAAATTAAAACAAAAACAAAATATCCACTTCAAACTATATTTTTTTTTTTTCTGGGTCACAACAAGACAGATACTCTTCACTAAAATTTATCTTTGATATTATTACTTTAGAAAGTACGCAGCATCTCGCCTTTTGGCCTACTGACGCTGCCCTCTACACTACTGGATAGGGGATGAAAAGGGAGATAAAGGGGGAGTAAATGAAAATTAAAGAAATATTGGGTTAATACATCGTTATGACTATAGGATAAGGAGGAGGAGGAGGGAGGAAAAAAGGCCAAATAAAAGCTACTTCAACTTCTTTTCTCACCCTTTCCTTTTTTTCTCGCTCAAAGGGTTAAACTTCCTTTTAAGGCTAAATAAAAAAGCTTTTGTGCGCTTTCATTTAAGGCGTCTAAGTGTTCATTTGTGTATGTGTTTATTCTAATTCTCCAACTTGTTTCGATCAGGCCCTGTCAAGAACCAGAGCCCAAAATATCACGGCTGAGCTGAGGCTGGGGGGCCGGGGGCCGCCGCTCACTGGAAGGCCTGGTGGAAGCGAGGCAATGTGGTGGTGCTAAGGCTGGAGCTGAACACTGGTGGGAGGGGGTGCAGGGGTCCGAGGCCCAGACCCCCGCTGGAGCTCTGCTGCTCCTGAGGTTGCGGTTGCAAAGAGGTAAGAGGTGCCGTGGCTGCTGCAGCATGAGGCTCGGCAGCGTGCAGAGATGAGGAGGAGGAGGAGGAGGAGGAGGGGGTTGCAGATGAGGTGTAGCCCATCACCAGCCCTCCCGTGCTCATGGGGGCGCTGTAGGGAGGAAGGTTAAGGGGGAGGAACCCCAGCAAGTGGGAGAAGTCCATATTAGCAGCACACAGAGACTCAGCGATCACTGCAGGGCTCTTGGACAGGAGGTGATCCCCACAAAGCTCATCTGCCAGGCCCGAAGTGGGCTCCAGTCCGTCCTTGGGGGGCGAGGCAGCGTGGGGCTCTACAGAGGGAACTGGGCCTGGTAAACCACTCTGCAGATCCATGAGGAAGCTCTCCATCTCCACTTTCAAGGGCTTGTCCAGCAGGTATGAGGTAGATCCCAGCTGGTATTTGGGGGCTTGCTGGGGCTGGTGCTGCTGCTGGGGAGCTTGAGGCTGGTGGTGCTGGGGCAGCGGAGGAGAATGATGATGGTGGTGATGGTGATGATGGTGGTGGTGGTGATGGGAGTGTGGGTGCAGAGGTCCGGGGGTTTCCATGTGACAGCCCATGCCCATGGCTGCAGACAGGGGACTGGGCATCAGGGATGGGTGTGGATGACCAACCCCAGGATTGGACATGGCCTGAAGGTGGTGGGGGTTGTACATGCCCATCGGAAAAGAGGCCCCACTGGGGAACGGTTTTCCCATCATGGGGTCTTTGTTGGGACCCATGCCGCACATCATCGGGCTGAGCTCCTCCTTCACATTGCAAGGAGGCGACCCAGAAGCTAACAGACCCAACATGTCAGGGGGCTCCGTCTTGATCTTCAGCAGCTCCTGCGAGTGGCTCTTCTTCACGTGGCGAGTCAGGTGATCCTTCCTGCCAAAGCGCTGGGCACAGTACTGGCACAAGAAGTCTTTTCGGCCAGTGTGGACCACCATGTGCCGCCTCACATCCTTCCGTGTGTAGAAACGACGATCACAGTGGTCACACGGGTGTTTTTTCTCCTTCGCGCCGCCCGAGGACTTCCCCGAGTGGCTCTTGAGGTGCTCCAAGAGAATCGGCGTGCTCTCGTAGCTCTGCATGCACACTTTACAGGTGAGATCCCCTGCAGTGGCAGAGTGCATGGCCACATGGCGCTTGTATCCCAGCTTGGTGTTGTAGTGCTTCCCACACTCCTCACACTTGAAGGCCTCCTTGTTGGGGTCATGGGTCTGCAGGTGGTTCTTCAGGTGGTCTTTGCGGTGGAACATTTTCTCACAAAACGAGCACTGATGCGTCTTCTGTGGAGAGTGTGTGGCCATATGCCTGCAGAGGGCCACAAGAAGATCAGAAGACAGATTGTTGGAAGGTTATACATGTCCAATTGTCCTGTAGTATTGTGCACGCTAAACCTCGAGTGTGTGTGTGTGTGTGTGTGTGTGTGTGTACAGAAATGAGTCACAGTGGTTTATAGTCAGGAGCCAGAATGCGTTCTGGAACCGCTTCCTGTGAGTCACCACATGCCAAACATTCTGGTATGTTAATGAGTCAGAGACTTAGAAATACACATAAGTGATCATTTATGAATGCAGAACGGGGCGAGCCCACGTAGAAACATCGGTCTGGCCCGGTGACGGGCCGAGCAGACCATTCACTCTCCAAAAATACAGTACAGACGCCCAAATACAGAAGTGAACCAAGGCTCAAAGTAGTCCAGATCTTCGGGGTCAGGGGTCAGGGGTCAGGCTGACCCTACTGACGTCAGTCCCCCATAACGTTTGATAGTGGATATAGGATTAAAACGACCTAACCAGCTAACCATCTGACTTTGTTAGGGGTGTCGAAGTACTTCTTCCCCCTATTGTGCTCCTTTAAACGGCCCCCCGACCCTCTGGCTACCAGATCCGGACCTCATGTGGACCCTAATTCATTGCTGTATTTGGGCCCAGTGTGTGCTGTGTGGCCCTTCCAGTGTTGCTATGTTGGTTAACAAGCTATAAAAAAACAACATCGACATTTTATCACCTTATAAAGTCGTAGTAAAACAAACGTGTTCCTAAACAGTCGCCTGTTGACGCATCTAGCAAAGCAACACGAGCGACTGATGCATTTCACTAGAATCTTCAGCTCTGCTGGAATCGGCTGCTCAACGTGCCGCAGAGTTTGTCTGCAAGATCTGTCGGCTGGGCTGAAAAGCTAAAGATCGCATGTCTCATAAAGCTAATCGATACAAACAGGCTGCTGCTGTCAGAGAAAAACCTCGACACATCCACAGTATGTTAACTGCTCATCACCGAACCGACGCAGGAGGTGAAACTTAAGGAGCAGTTAGCAGATCATCAGCCAGGTGTTTCCCTCAGGAGCTGCTAACAACCAGAGAGTTCATCTTCGACCTACATTCATCTGGTGCTAATGTTGCTAGGAAACGGGTCGACGAATCAGTACAAAACAAACTTGTGTTGGGAGTTGGTGGATTAACTTAATCGCCAGGTACCGTAGACCTGAAGACCAACGGAGGTTTCCCTGCAACGCTTCCAAAAGAAGCTGCAACCTCACAGTTAGATGCCACTAAATCCTTCACACAAATCATGCACACCTTTAAAGTGTGCATGATTTGTGATGCGGTCATACTTGAATGAATGTGCGACCACGTGTTGGCCTGCAGAGCTGCAGTGACACGTTTGATTATTACAGAATCTGTGAATCGACGAAGAGGAGGAGCTGCCTGTTTGAGAAGGTGGGTCATTACCAGGTGTGAAGGCTCAGTACCTGAAGAGTTTGTATTTGGAGCTGAAGGCCTTGGGACAGTGTGGCTGTGAGCAGTGGAAAGGTTTCTCTCCCGTGTGACTCAGAGCGTGAAGCCGGAGCTTCTCCTGTGAGGCGAACAGGGCCCCGCACGCCAAACACTCGTTCCCTCTCACTCTCCCTACCTCTCCTGCTCCTTCTTCTTCCCTCCCCCTCTCTCTCTCTTTTCCCCTCTCTCTCTCTCGCTCTCTCTCTGTCCGTGGCAGCGGGGCGGCGCTCCCAAACAGCTTGGCGGCAGCCCGTCGTCCCTCTTCCTCCGGCGTCAGTGCGGTAATACGGTGTGAGGCATCGGCGGCAGCAGCTGCCATGGCAGCCCTAGAGTGCCGCGGCCATGAAAATCCACTTGCTGCTCCCCTGCCGCGCAGGCTCAACGTGGGAAGTCTCAGGGCCGGTTGTGAAAAGAGAAAGTGACCGGCGGGCTCACAGGAAGGTCCGACGACGAAGCGGAAACATCAAGATAAGTGACGATCTGTGGCGAGACACAAGGGACAGGATTGGGAAATTGTTGAAACTGTTCAAGCAAACTGAGCAATTATTCATCCTGTAAAAATGATCTTAACCTGTTTTTTTTAATTCTGCTCGTCCTTTTGCGGCTTCACATATGTCGACTCTCCTTCTCTCACTCTCTGCTGCTCTCTCTCCGTCACCCTCCTCACCCAGTCCCAACAGCTATGGTTGGCGGTGAGTGAGAAATACTGCTCTGCATTTTTATTGTCCTGCAGGGAGAGAAACCAGACAGACATTCAAGGACGTTCTCCGACAGTCACTTCGGAGCGGAACGCAGACATGCAGACGTCAAAGCAAAGCCTCGTTTTGAAACATCTCCCGTCTTCCAGTCAACCAGCGGCAGGTTCCCTCCGAGCTCACTAGGGGGCGCTGAAGGACAAGTCTGACAGGACCTGACAGGAACCGCAGAGGATTTCCAAAAAAACTGTTTTGCAAACGATTCTTGATTCTCCAACACACACACACAGCACGGCGTCTTCAGTTGTGGGGAGCGAGTACAATTATCCTGCCTCATCCCTCATCACGCGTGTCTTCATATGACAACATGCAGCACAAAGCCAGCCTTGTGTGTGTGTGTGTGTGTGTGTGTGTGTGTGTGTTTGTGCATGTATGTACTTGTTATGAAACTGGATAAGGCTCCTATAATCCTTGGGAAAAAACACAGACACACACACACAACCTCCAGGGTAGAGAGAGGGTTTGTAGCGGCGTGTGCAGTGTTTACGCCACAAAGTCGGGCTACCGAGAACCGGCGCCTCCAAACGTTCGACGGAAAACAGTCGAAACTGGCGCACGCTTAAACTGAAACATCACCTGCAGGTTTTACAGTTGTTGATCCAAACAAACCCTATTTACTTGTGTTGCAGAGAGACCGGCTGAACTCTCTCTCTCCCTGTCATCTCTCCATTCCCTTATTTACCCTCAGTGACCCCTGCGACCCTGCTAGCCAACACGCAGTTAAGTCCAAGGTTGAGCGGACACAACACTGATCGCAATGTCAGCCGGGGCTCAGAGAGTCAGTCACGTGCACCAAGAGTGCGTAGAAGTACTGTAAACACATGTGGGTATAAGAGAGAGAATACACACACACACACACACACACACACACACACAAGGCCTGCACGAACGTACACACACGCTCCGAAAAGGCATCCTTTCTGTGTGAGAGGTCAATGAGTTGAGAAAGACAGTAAATACGCTGGAATCTGCTTCCAGTCTTTCTGCACATGTTTCTAATGTTTAGGTGTTGACGTACACGAGTCTCCGCAGGTCGGCGAGCGTGGCTGAACTCCGTGCGCGATCGTCGTCGCTGCGCGTTTATACGTATTTTTATCCGCACAAGATCCTCTGCAACGCGTGTGACTCACGTACGTCTCGGTGCACGCAAGTGTGTTTGTTCTCATAATGTATGTGTGTTTACAGCGGTGGTTAAGAGGACCTGACAGCTGTAGCATTGTGTGGTGGTCATCACCCAGCAGGGAGGGTGCAGGGGGGTGACACCCATCCCATTGACCACCCTCAGGGAGCCCGGCGCTATTGTACAGCCTACCCACATCGCACATTCCTGGCCCGAACCATGCCGTGTCGCCCTGCCTCTCTCCTCCGCACACAACAGCACATAAAACTGGTCACACCGAATCCAACATCATGCGCACCCCCCCCCCCCCCCCCTCCACCCCCAAGCCGGCGTGCTCAAACACACTCACAAACATGCATATACAGTACAATGAAGAGAATCCACACCATCAAGTTATAGAAATGGAGTTGGAGCACAAAGGCCACAGCATGACAAACCATGTGGAGCAGTGGGTTCACACATGGACGCCCGCAGGTCTGAACGAGGGACCCACACCGACCCACCGGACGCAGGATACAACTTTATTTAAATGTTTTAGTACTTTTTATGTGTCTTATAAATTCAGATAAGACACACAATCATTTCATAAACACACATTCAATCTATTTCTTTTAACCACAATGTTGTTGATGAAAATATAAAAAGTTCCAATTAAAAAGTGACTAAAAGAAGTTGTTTGAAGTGTTATATCTATCACTTACAGTCTATTATCAATGAGTCTGTAGCGGTCAGAACGAGCTGCTAGCTGAGGAAGACTGCGAGCGGTGAGGATACGTTCAAGGACTAGTAAAAAAGAAGTGACGTCTTCCAACCAGCCTGAGCGGTGGAGGTCGCCTCACGCGTCCCTCCGGGGAAACGCTTCACACATTTCTGTACGTTCCTCATTCTGTATCAATCAACCGGTGGAACCGAGGTTCCTCTCACATGCTGTCTCCCTCTCGGGTGTTTGTACGGTAAATCCAACTCCATCAATCTGCAGCTACGATCAACAGCGACATACAGAAGGAGCTCCAGATGATCCGGTGTTCACCCGTCTCACAGTAAAACGCCAACAGAGGACACGTCAGTTGTATTAATACCTGATTTAAATATCATACTACTGCACTGGTTTAACTTGTAAGGACCCTCAAAGGGTTAAAAAGTGCAGTAAACTGCTCAGGAGAGGAGTTTCCTCACTTTAATGTGATTTAAAGTTCTGTTGAACTGCTCCGTTAAACTGGGAGTTGTTCTTCATACATTATCAACCGTACTTCATACGAACGGGATGATGACGAGGAGGAAGAGACATTCGATACTTGCTCCACATGCCTGGAATGTCTGCCTGAATCCGAATCTGTTTGTTTCGCTGATGTTTTGCTCGGCTTCGTGATGAAATGCAGGAAAAGACGCCGCGAGCGTGAACCCGACTCAGGACACGAGGAGGGCGTGAAGGAGCGTCCGCGGCGCACGTACGTGAGAGTGATTCATTTGCGTTACTTCACAACCGTTGGAAGTCTTTTATGTGGCAGCTCGAGACGGGTCTCCCAGGAGACAAATAAAGTCGTCCTGAACTTCTCACATCCAAACTGTTATCTTATGAATCTGACGAAGCCCTCCGTGACCCCTCCCCCTCCTCCCCCTCACGCTGAACCCAAGAGGATACACAGATATCCACATCCTACTGGATTACAAAGCTCTGCTTGTTTACTGGCCCCCCCGAGACAATAAACAACACCCTCGATGACCCTGCTACATTTTCAGATTACATCAAAGACTAATATAAACTGAAGCCTGACGTCAGATTAAGATGAACCTGGTTTAAACACAGTAGGTGAAGCTTTAGCGCAACAACGTCCGTAGAGGAAGAAATAAATCAATTGAAGACTGACAGAAGAATAACAGGAATCTTCACTGGATATAAAGACATTCATGTGTTAATCCTCATCTTCCTCATTATATTCGGATCATGTTTGTTTCATAACCGCAAACAGACGGGACACAAGTAGTTAATAGTAGGTTAAAGGTCAGAGCAGTTTGTCCACAAGCTGCAGCCGTTCCCGACCACGAATCACACTTCACCGTCACCGCAGTGATCAGCGAGTAGCGAGCACGCAACTGCGCCGTGGAACTTCATTCCAAAATGGCCTCTACGGCAAATCCTCCAGCGTCACATTCACATGGAGCCTCTGCTTACTTCCCCTAATCAGAAACGCTGAAAGCAGAATTGAACCGCCACTTTCCAAACGCCCGGGTGTCTTTGGTTTCTGTCCTGGATGAAAGAGCTTCCACATTCCTTTCCTGCAGGGTCAGAGGTCAGCCTCTGCACTGCCTGCCTGCCTGCCTGCCACGGCTCCTGCATGCTGAGTGACTGGTATTAACCCCTTCAGTGCCTGCCGCGGCCATGCGCTCCGACATGTGAGAGGGGGTTCAGGGTGAAATGTTTGTCGGATGCTTTGTGGTTCGAACGGCAGTTTTTTTTGCTGCGCCAAACCGGGCCAAACCGGGCCAAACAGGGCCAAGCAGGGCCAAACCAGTGCAGGCTTAATGGCCTCGGCTGCAAAATGGTGATCGTTGTGTCAGGGTCCCCGTGGCTACGGAAGTGGCTCGACTAAACTACCACACTAAATATAGAAAGTGAGTTCACTGTCCGGAGCTTAGGTGACAACAGCCGCTCTTGTGAGGAGGAGGAGGAGGAGGAGTGGGGGGGGGGCTTTGAGGAGGTGAACATGCTGCACAAACATCTGAGCCAAAGCACACAGAAATACTATTGATGGCAGAGACAAGTTGTACATGGTAACTCATTAAGTTGTAAATTCTAATTACAAAGAGTTCATTCACCAACATTGTGACGGCCACAAAGTTATTTTGTTCCTCATATATATATTTAGATGTGAGCATGTTAGTTTAAAACGTACAATTGTGAACTAATAATACAGTTAGTTATAGATGATTGTTGGACTGAACGGACCCGACAGTGGATCCTCTAGCTCGGTCAACAATACTGCACATAACATCAGAACAACATGTTTTAATGGCCCACCTAAATATGAAGTATTAACAAAATATATCATTTAATCAAAGTGCACTTCAGGTTGTTTGTTGAGAAGGAATGTTAAATATGAGAGTGCTGGAACTGTCAATCAGGGCTTTCTGTTCAATAAATTATGTTCTGTAGCTTTTATTTTGTTGCACGTTTGACGATGTCGTCTTTAATACTTTGCTGTTTTAATACAAGTAAAATATCAAAACAATTGAATACACGTGACATGAAGTTGAAGAAGAATAACGATAAAAAATGATCAAATTCTTTGACGGAGGACAACATGGGCCAAAGACGGGAGTCTCAAAAGGAAATAGTGATAGAAGCCGTTGGACTGAGCCTGCAGGAGGGTGCCTCCGTGCACCCGGGACGCCTCGATAGAAGACATGGGTGGGGGGTGCCGAGGTAAACAAGAGCGGGAGAGAGAATAAAAGGATGTTTAAAAAAAAAAGGAGGGAAAACAGGAGTCATTTGCAGCGGTGGAGTCAGAGGCTTTGTACCAGTCAAGTGACTCCGGAGAGAGGGCAGGGGGGTCGGAGGGGGGGCTGGCAAGTCATGCTTTACTAACCACATTGACCAGGAATGGCAGCCGGAGAACACTGGCGCCAGAATGAGGTTTGAAGTTGGGGGATCAAGCTTTGGATGAGGTAATAGAGGAGAGAAGTTTTTCACGTCAGCTTCCTTTCAATCTCGGCCGAGCCTTTTGTACAACTGAAATATGGTAAGAGGTGCGCTGCCTCTCTTCATCAACCTGCGGTGGGCGTGCAAGGCCTTCGCAGTGAACCTCCGAGATACATCTCCTGTGCATTTGAACGCCTTCTGTCAGGATACACAGTTCTTCTCAGTGGATGCAGAGACTGTAACTATCCTGCAATGTCTGTGGCCCCTGAGGCCTGAGACACAGGCCCTAACTGAGCCTGAACAGAATGCATCAGAGAACACCTGAATGGGTTCTTGGATGACAGGCTGGCTGAAAGGTGATGAAATCCTCAGATATTACCAGCAAGATGCCCGGGTGCGTCACCGCCTTCCTATCTGAGAGCACCAGCAGTAGCCGGTCATTCAGATATGTGTTCAGGCTCCCTGCACAGAGAAATGGCTGCCTCTGCACATTTTAGAAACTCCCTGGGGCTCAGTAACTTGCCAAAGGTATTTGTATACCCTGAAACATAAACCTCCAATATTTCCTGTAAGTGAAGGCAAGTATCCAGATATAATATACAGTCTATGGTTGAGGCAGACAGACTTGGAGAGTGAAAGGGAGGCTTATAGAGAACCGATGTAAAGGCTGAAGTTATTGTTCTATAACCAATAGAACCATGTTCAATGGACATTTACTTCATGGTAATAAAGTAGAGCAAAGCAGTTGTCTATCAGGTATCATCAGATATCATGAGGTATCATCTGGTATCATGGGGTATCATGAGGTATCATCAGGTATCATGAGGTATCATCTGGTATCATCTGGTATCATGAGGTATCATCAGATATCATCAGATATCATCTGGTATCATGAGGTATCATGAGGTATCATGAGGTATCATCTGGTATCATCTGGTATCATGAGGTATCATCAGATATCATCAGATATCATCTGGTATCATGAGGTATCATCAGATATCATCAGATATCATCTGGTATCATGAGGTATCATCAGATATCATCAGGTATCATCAGGTATCATCAGGTATCATCAGGTATCATCAACATTCAACGACTGTTGCATCTATTTCAATTAAAGAACAACGGTTCCTGTCATCCCCCTTCTCTTACCAACCCTGAGCAAAACATGTATTTAGTTTGATAAGCCAACAGGTGCATTGATACGAGTAGGTAGAATCCCACTGCTGTTTATTTCCACAACGCTGCCAGTAAACGAATCCTAGCTGAGATCAATCTGCACATTAAAGTCCATCAATTTCATATGAAAGGAAAAGAAATACTGATACTGAAGAACATAAAAGTCACTTGGACTCAACTGTGAAGGTTTCTGAAGCCAGTGAGAGCAGATAAGATTTCATGGTTTATTTTCCACATGAAATGATTTCAGTTTTACTGGGAAGTCAGTGTGCATAGTGCAACAGCCCCCCCCCCCCATCCTTCCTCCCCCTCCTCACCCAGGTTTCAGTTCCTCTATTGGGTTTTCTGACCCAGGGTGAAGCTCTACAGATGGACGGGTGGAGGGCAAGAGGAAGAGTCGCCCCCCCCGCCTGGTTGTGGTGTGCCAACCCTTACCCATCCCGGCAGTTAGTCCCGGCAACATCAGGCTGGGATGTGGCCATGAAAACCAGCAGTGCTGCCCCGGTGTCCTGGCTAAAGATAGTCCGAGCTGTGGTCTGGCTGGGGGGAAGAAGGCAGGGCTCCTTTAACTGTCACCAGGGAACACCTTCACCACCGCGCTGCCTCGCTGGCCTGACTTCACCCTGCACCAGAAACACCTCCAAACACCTTCACTGACATTGAACTGGTGGCATTTCTGCCTCATTGAACACGCCACCGGTTTAACCTACACAGTCCCTGAACACGTAGGGACACATGGACACGTCGAGTGGCAACAACAGGGGTTTGTGTGGAACACACAGTTCGTGAATATGATTGGATTTCTCACAGCTCTTCACGGAGGCTGTTCCATGAAGCTGGTAGCTCAGGTTCACTGCTATCATTCATTATAGCAGGAGGCTGTTTTGATGAGCAATTTCTTTCACGCAAGACAAATCTAAAAACTTTATCAGATGGATGTTTCTAGGTCCATGATGAGCGCCGGCACTAAACATAACTACCTACCTGACTAACAGGAACTGTATCGTTGTCTTGGGCTGATACAGCAGCTGCCATCAATAAGCATCAGTATAAGATGGTTTTCTCCCTCCTGTCCTGTGTTTTCTCCACTGTCACTGATCTTTATTTGTCTGTAATCATCTGTTGAGATCTCTGAGCTCAAACACAATCTGCTGCACATTATCAGCATTTCACCAGATTCATAAAGAAATTCTGAGAAAAGCTGAAATCGATGACACAGACATGTGTCCAATGTGTTGATGCAGCTCCCTGACATGCGGTTTAAACGTTTTCTTCCAAAGAACGTGGCGACTCGGTTCTCGGCTCGGCATGCCCAGCACGACTGAGATTTACGTTTCCATGACAATGGGATGACCTGCTTGAGGATGCGTCTTAAAACTGTTGAGAGAGCTTGTATTGACTTGATCAAGCAGCCAGCTGTGACTAGTGGTTCCTACACATTCTTCACAATAAAAGTCCTCTCTTACTTTGACACTTAAAATCTTTTATTCTGAATCAGCCAACAGGAAGTGTTGAGCTCTCATCTTTAACTTTCAGTTCGCCACATCCGCAACAGACGTGATTATCAGTCTGAAAACAGACAGTGAAAGCGAAACCTCACGACCATTCTGAACTTTTGGGTTTTAAGGAGAAAGCTGTTAGTTTTACATCAACTACCAATGTTCTTATGTGCTGACAGCAGTCTGTAAACACCTCACTAACGACTAACACTAACTCCAGGTATTCCACTCAGGGCGGCTGTCGAGCTAGTTTAGAATTTTGTAAAGAATTGCTTCTAAATATCTCTCTATGTACGTCAGAGGATTTCCTATGTGCCTGGATAAATAGTCTTAAATTAAAGGGTAAATTACAAAAAAATAAATAACTTTTTATTTCTGGTGAGTTTAATAAAAAAATAGGTCACGTGGATAAAAAGGTTAAAAGATATAGTATGGATCAGACATCAATAAAAAACGAGAAGAAAGTCTGCGTTTTGAGTGGAGCCTCCACAGATTGTTCCCTGAGTGGAGTCTTTAAAGACAGAGCACCAACATCATGATGTTCAAGGACTAAACCGTCTTCAGACCTCGTGCAGCTGATCTCCAGATGGACATGAAGATAACCAGGATGTGCATTATAAGTGGAATGCAGTGCTGTTGTCTTCCAACACCGTCACCAAGCAAAACACCTTCAGACTCACTGACGACACCTGAAGGACAACGAACGAGGAGAAAAGACAAACTGTGAAACTTCTCAATACGCTTCAGTTCGAACCGCCAACGCTTCTTAACATCCAAAACAAGACGACCTGCTGAAACTGCACAGTCACAGTCAATAAGCATCATTCATTCATCGGCGGCACAACAGAGGGACACATTGATGGTGTAGCCAAAGGCATCGGCCATGGTACCGCCGGTCTGTCAGCGCTGAGGGACTCAACTCTCAGGACGACAGAGGTGGAAGACGCAACAATGAAGGTTTGCCGGGGACACTATTGTTTTCTATCTGTGTGTGTGTGGTGTGTATGTGGCTTGCTTGAGTGTGTTACTGCATGCGTGTGCACTCATTTGTGTGTGTGTGTGTGTGTGGGGGCCGACACTGAGTCCACAGTGCCTATTAGGAGGTGCAGGGAATAAAGGCCACACATACTCTCAGACATGTACACACACATGAGCAACATGTCCTCGCCTGTGACGCAGGTCCGCACTCTGAATACAAGTCAAACAATTAAAACCGTACGAGCGTGCACATACATTCATATAATAACTGAAATCTAAATGAATGCTTTCTAAGAAAAAGGTGTTTTTATGTGTGCACGTTTCATTCTATTGTATTTTCTGCTCTTGCAACACGTCCTCATCAATTAAACAGAACAGATCATCTATCAATGATTCCAATAACAACATGAATGATTCTGATGGTAGTTGCACCGTTTCCTGATGGTTGTCCAACACTTACAGTCGACTTAGGTTCAGGTAAACAAAAACAACAACACTTGGTCACGTGTTCAATGTTTGAGTGTGTTTAATAGTTCAGTTTTCAGGCGCCGTTAAAAGACACCATATCCCATAAGCCCTGCACCATCAAGTGGAGGGGGGGGGGGGGGGGGGGGGGGGCAGAGGGAA
>CAAKHC010009315.1:3770-15948 GCA_901007825.1 Macroramphosus scolopax | reverse complement strand
CAGACACACACAGATACACACACAGACACACACACACAGACAGACACAGACACAGACAGACACACACAGACACACACACACACACACACACACACACACACACACACACACACACACACACACACACACACACACACACACACACACACACACACGCGCCGTTGACTTCCTGCAACAGCTTCCTCCAGAGACATTAAAGAGGGAACTGGCACACATGTTGTTCTCTGTAGGATGACGGTTCCTTCTAGGATGCTAAATATTAATTTCCATGATTCCTCCTGAAGTTTGAGATGTTTTGCGAAAATCAGCCTTATTGTGTTTCGCTCAGTAACGTGTCACGTCGACCAAAGCACACGTGCACTGATTGGATAATCACGTAATTATCCTTCATGAAATAACAATAACCATTGAGCAGATACTTATTAAGAACAGTACAGCAGTGATACAAAGGCACCGAGTATAAACAGGCTTCGACGGTAACGGACGCAAATTCCTGAAGCAACAATTAACCGTTCGTCCCCATAAAAACATGTACATGGGAATCTATTTTCATCCTGTCCTTTCACCGCTGAGGACAAAAGAACATGCATGAATCCTAGAGGGAATGACGGATCGGAAGAAAGATGACGCAGACGGAGGAATAAAGGCGACGGGAATAATGTTGCTCTTATTCCGCCGTTAGTGGGTTTTTCATTTTACTCCGGTTGGATTTGTTAAGCTTTTTATGTGTGTCATCATTTATCCGAGCATTTGAATAGAGACCTGATTTGTTCGAATAGCCGAGGGTTTGATGCTGAGAGTGAGCACTAGTGAAGGGCCGGGAGAGAGAACAAAGGACTCACTGCCAATTTGATTATAATATCACACCTATTCAGTGAGTTAATGTGGCGTCTCAGATGTCAGGCCACTATCTTTCTCTCTCATTCTCTTCTTGTTCCTTTGTCACTTAACCACTATTCCCCCTCCCTCTCTTCCTCTCATCCTCTCCTTTTCCCCCTCGCTTTGTGCCGGGGATCAACCCTTACTCCAGGGGCCTTGATGAAATCCTTTCAAAGCAGAATGTGACAGTCTGAAATGTCACTCTCAGATCAGATACGTCTCAAACAAGGCCCGTCATATTACGCGGAGCGCTCGACTTCATTAGCTCTTTGTTCTGTCGCACATCGGCTCTCACAAATAACAATCGCTTTATGGAATCACTCGGGGCTTCCTGGTTGTATTTGAAAAGAAGCCAGTGGGGATTTCTTTCATTCTTGGATACGTTTAACTGCCTCTGATGGACCAACAGTTGGTCAGGTTAAGCACTCTTTACTCAGACATGCTAGTGATGGAGGACGGAGGCAAATATCTCAACAGCCAATGGACGGACGGACATGACGATTGGCCCGATCCTCTGGTGGAGCGGTTCAATGCTTCCACACATACCGGGACATATCTCAACGTTGGGATGTGCTTCTTAGTGCAGACCTTCGCCGAGGTCAATAGGTCAACCCTCCATCGTGTTTGGAGATGATCGATCAGTTCGTCTTTGCACACTCCTGCAGACAGACGGACGCACCAACGCTGGTTAAAACATTCTTAGTGTTTTCTCAGATGAATTAGATCAGGCTCTGTAAAATGAAGCTGCAGACTGAGGAGAGTATCTCAATCAACACTTTGCCTGTAGCAGTTTTTTGGACACCTGCAGGAATAATTCCCAGTCTGTGTAACTCCAGCGCAGAGTGAACGTGAACATCCTTTCTTTGCCAGGCACTGCCAGGGACTTTATAATTGAGTTGAGACTCAGGAAATACTCATTAAGACGTTGTCAGTCGTCAGAGGAGGCCACGCTTAATGTGGTTAGACACCAGCGAGACTGCAGGTATCCAAGAGCCCCGCTCTTCTCCAGTCGGAGGGCAAGAGTGTACATCTGTGTTGCGGGTTTTGTGAGTGTATTTACGGAGCTGCCGTGTGTGTGCTGGTGTGCAATTGTGCGCAGGAGACTCACAGGTCCGCGGAGCACCATCTGCCTGCACGGTGTTAGGTTGAGCAAGGAGCTGGAGACGCCCCTGTCACCGAGTATGTGTGACAAACCGGTGATAGAAACACCTGTTCATTGTCTTGCTCTCGCCACAATCTCCCCCCCCGAAGCAGCTGCTTCGGCGGTCGGACTTTACAGCGGGATCAAGCAAGTAACGTCCCGAATAACAACCGACAATTATTGACCGATAAATGAGATGGTAAAGAGGAAAAAATGTTGCTCTTAACTGCCCGATATTTATTAATTAAAACGTGCCTCGAGGTGTCCGGCCATCGATCCGCCCTGCTTACTAAAATATAAAGTATAAGTACTAGCAGAGATGAAGGTTCATGCACAGCTTCGGGGGAGTTTGGGTCACATGTCTTTACTAGTAAATAAAACCATCAGTCTTTGAGTGAAGATCAGACGAGATGAGGCAGAGGAAATTGCTTTTTTTTCTGGCATAAAGAAATCACAAGTGTTACCTTGAATGTCCATTGATGTAAAACTGCGATCAATCTTTCACTAGTAAACAAAGAAAATGCTTGAAGCTTGAACAGGTGGATAAAGCGACAAAGCCCTCAAAGCCGAGGTGTCTTCGCTGTTCTTTCCTTTAGTTTTCTGGTGGGTCGAACCATCAGTTGGCTCCGGTCCTCCATCCGAAGGGTCGTCCCGAGTCTGTATCTCGGGTGAAGCTACCGTCAGGTTGATGCGTCTGTATTCCAGAGTCCTGTGTTTACATCCGGGGTTAATGAGAGGCGTATGCATGCAGTCAAAGCAGAGGTGAATGCAGAAAACATTCCAGGGAGCTCCGAGATCATCGTCAGTGAGACAGATGGATGACATTTATCAAGCATGTGACAGCGAGCCTCCTTCGTACGGAGCAAACACTGCAGCAGATGAATACACGTGGCCTTCCCCGCCGCCGCCTGCTGTTATTTATTCACCCGCGTCAACATTTCTTTTAAGCATGAATTATTATACCTACAAAAATATGCTTGAAGGTCTGATCATTATCAAAACAATCTATATGTCGGGCCCACAATGTGTATTTGCCCTATTGTTTTATCGATTGTTGTATGGATTATAAGGCAGGCGGCTGAACGGGCCACATGAGGGAGGCTCGCAGCTGGAGGAGCCTCGTCTGTAGACGTCTCGTCAAACTGGGTTTGAATCAGAATGTAGAATCAATAGAGTTCATGTGTGTCGTAAACATGAGTTGACTTCGCTTGAATTGGTTTGGTTTGTCTTGTTTTTTCCACTTTCAATAAGATGTAGAAAATCAAAATGACTCCTAAAGATCAGCAAAGGCCAGAATGAAAAAAAACCAAATGTCAATAGTCCCTGAATGAGCGTCAAGGTCTTTCAGATTAAGCAGAAGAAATTATTTTATCTTTTCATAGAGAGTTTGGAACCTTTAATTTTTATCTTTTGGTCCATTGTGGAAAATCTTTGCAAAAACAACTTTGCACCATTGTTAATCTTGTACTGTACATACTGTACATACTGTACATACTGTACATACTGTACATACTGTACGTACTGTACCTCGATCCTTAATGCATCGGTTTAGCATCTCCTCTTTTCCTCTGCACCAACCTGTTTGCTCTAATTCCAACATGTGACGTCTTTGTTCCTCCAGACCTTTGAACACTGAACGTGTAAACATGCATATTCACGGAACGATGATTTGTTTCCAGACCTTCATCCAGTAAAGTCGGTCGGAGGATGAAGCCTCTGGTGAACTATTAAAGCTTGTTGAATAAAACACGGTGATAAGTGTTAGATGTTGTTGTGAATGGTTTCACACAATTTGCCTCTTAAGTAGATTCTCTAATGTCTATTATTATCCTATAATACAACGTGAGTCACCAAGGAGACTCTGTGGCGATGGCCTCTCTCTCTCCGGGAGCTGGTAATGCTATTAAAGCTGATAGCAACGTAAAGAAGAAGGAAACATATTAAAGTTAAATGGATTTACGTTGGTCTTGTCAATGGCAGAATTCTGATGATTATTTGCTGCGCCTGATTATGGAGGGAGGTGTTGTGGTGGCCTATTGTGCTGCAGGGATTTGTGCGTCGGAGCTCGGTTGGGGAACGCTCGATGTGTATTTCTGTGAGAGGATGATAATGCTTTGTTGGCTGGTTTTAGAGTAAGGACGTGCTGTGGATGCAGTGGGAGTGCGTATACGTCTGTCTGTTAGCAGGATTATGCAAAAGAGGCCCAGACAATTTCCATCGAACTTGTTGGCGAGTGTGAGAAGATGTTACATTCTGATGTGGATCCGTGTGACATCGAGTATATTTTTATATTGGATTTGGGGGGGAGGTTTGCTCTTTCTCTCTGAGCGCCCGTCTCTCAGCAGGATTACGTAAAAACAAGCCGCTCTGCAGCGGAAGTCCCTGCAGAGACTCACTGTAATAGCTGTCATGGCACCTTTCTGTCATTTCATGTTGCTAATTTAATTGTCTACCTCCTCTAGCATCCAACTAGGTAAATACGATACCGCATAATGTGCTATTAAAGCGTGCATGAAAAGAAACTCTATTGTATTCCAGACCTCCTCCTCATACTGTATAATCTTTCTTTATTTAGTTCATCCATGGATATTCGTCCACACACTGCTTCTCAAATGCTGCATTACCGTGTGTTTTATTCTCCAGACTCTGCCAACGACGACGTACGAGTTAGAGATCGTGGCCAAGGACATGGCAGGAAGTGAGGTGGGCCTAACGGGAACGGCCACGGCTACCATCACCATCACGGACAAGAACGACCACGCCCCCGAGTTCACGCATCCGCTGGTGAGAAACATCTTTGTCCCTTATCTAATCTTTTGTTGCTCACATGTATCTTCTACAGACATTGTAGAGTTGTTAAGGGGACTGTGACGGCATGGGGAGGTCACAGGTCAGGCTCGGCTGGATCTGGGCAACTCAGTAACAAGCTCGACCCATGCAATCCTGAGTGAGGAAGGGTTTTCATTTTTGCAAGACTAATTAGATACATTTATAAAGTTGTTTTCCAATGACTTGTATGTTTATGCTGAAACATCGGGACTGAAATGCCAAACGACGGTTGAAACGCTCAGCAAACATTCATCAGATCGTCGCAGGTGGCGGGTCGTCCGCACCCCACGGGGCACGTTCATACACGTTCCATGTACATGTGCTTACACCTACTCACTGACATATTCCATGAGGGGTATTTCTGTCCCTGCCTGTTGGAGGTAACGCTGAGGGCAAGCCCAGCAACCATCTCACGCTGTGCATGTGTGCGCAAATAGCATATGTACAAGCAATAACACATTGTAAACGGTTGATATGGATGCAGGGACGGGATAAAGGAATCTGTGAGCAGGAGTGGGAGGAGATGTGTTCGGTTCCAGTGGCTGTTTGTTTAGTCAGCAATGCCTCAAGGCTTTGACAGGAAAGCAAACAGACTAAACTGATTAAAAAAATGAATTCCAATAAGACCATGTTGGAGGCATCGCCGGATAAATTGTCAATTCTCTGACAGAGACCACGCCGACTCTGACTTGTAAAGGTAGCTCGGAGGCAAAGACACGGGAAGGAGAGGACGGTGGTCGATCGTTAGGGGAGGATCGGGATGGATGGAGCGAGGGCCGATTGAACAGGGGTGCAGTAGCTTTAGCGTCTAGGAACCGAGGGTCAAGAATCAGGGTCGGTGGATCCTCGTTATCCTTCATCCGGCTCCTAACATGTCTGTATTTGATCCCGGGAGTATACTGGAGCAGGAAGGGTAAGATGGGAGTCAATCCAGAGGGGATGACGGTGGGGTAAGTTGACACCTTGCAATCCAGGTCACTGAGAGTATTGCAGATCTTCCTGCCACCTTGATAGACAGCTGACTTTCTATTTAGGGCAACGCCATGAGGAAGAGGATGATGGGCTGATGGCTGATGGGCTGGTAGGTGGCCAGATGGCCTCAGAGCTGTGGGACGCAGAGATGTAGTAGTCAAACCGACTCCAGGAGAAACGTGAGAAGCCGGTGCTGGTGGGGTCGTAGAAAGAGTCAAGAAAATAGCGATGACGCACACTGTGGTTGAGCCCCACGCGAGGCCGGTGGCCCGGGGAGCGTAAAGAACGTGGAAAGTATAGAATGTGGTACCGGACAACTCCAGGATAGGGGAGGGCTAGTAGCTCAGTTCATTTGGGGAAGACGGAACAGATGGTGATACGGAGCGGAGAAGAAGCAAAAGGGAATTCTATCGCCACAAGGCACTTCCCTTGAACTGATGGTGGGGTAAGCAGAAGGATGAAGGAGATGAACATAGTCAATTTTTCCAGACAGGAAATATCTGACAGTATTTGTTGCCTGAGGGAAGGTAAGATTCGGGGGGGCCATGTGGCGGTGGGTGAATGAACAGGGGAGAAAGGCTGAGACCAAGGTGAAACTTCTAGACGTCAACAGGAAGAGCAAGAGACACAGTTTGGGGGGGTTCCTTCGCTTATTATAGTTATAATAACTATTAATTGCCGTCATCGTCATTCTTCTCCGGCTTCATCCCTCGTTCTCACCTCCGGAGGTTAGAAAAAGACCCCCTGCAGGGTTCTCACCCCTCCATCATAACAACCATGTCACTCTGTCTTACAGCCAAGACACTGTGTCCTCTGTGTGAGACGAAACAGACTCTCTAATAACTCTAATGTTAAACCCATCGGAGGATATATAACACACATATATAGCAAGAGACTCAAAGTAAGGAGGGCAGGTTGGTTGGCCCAACAAGTGTCATCATAATAGTTGTATTTAAAGCTGTGATTGGGGTCTTGTGAGGTTCAGACACAAAATATAAATGTTCAGGGTTGCAGAAAGATCATGGTTGGATTTTACAGTAGAGGAGGATTTATATTGTAGTTAAAGGAGCAGTGTGGAATAATTAGACAATATTTATTGTTTTTATTAATATAAAATCACTGGAAAATAACAATTATTGTGATTTTGATAGTATAAAAAGAGCTCTTTATAGCTACACATGTGAAGGTCCTCGACCAAGGAGCTTGTATTGACAGTGGACGAAATAAACAAACTATAAACCTTAGCAGACTTCTGTCACACATGTTTACACTTTCCCCAGTAGTAGCCGTATTGATCCGTGCAATTACCCTGCGACCTGTAATAACTTGTCTCTAAACAGCTTGGTGCAGTGTGATTCGCTGGGTTTTCACTGTGGTTTTGCCTGTTCTTTACAACTGCATTGTTACTGAAGGCCTTTGTACGGCCGCTCCTCTCACATTGTCTACACAAGGGATGGGTTATTCTGCCCACTGGTCATGGAAACCACAAAGACACAACACGGCCTGTGGTTTGTATCAAGCTTACTTCTATTTTTTTTAATACAGCTGAATGTTGTTGCTGAATGCATCTGCACAGCCAGTCCACGGTCGTAATGTAAGAAACAGACATCCCATCAGAAATCATGGAACAGAGATCTAATAGCATTATGGAAGCGACACACAACAGACTGATGGAATAGAGGAGATCTAAAATCAGATCCCTGCATCCAACATGATCCGATTTTAAAAGTTGTCTGATTGTCGGATGAGATAAAGCATGAAAGCACTCTGAGCACTAACGGCACCGCCGTGTCATTACGTCTGCATTATTTCTATATCAGTTTATTGCGATTACATCACAGAACAGTCGCGGTGGAGTTTGTTTTGATGGTCGGCCTGCGATGCCTCACATGAACGCGGTGTACCTGAAGTATTGGTATCAGACACCAGTGGCTGGTACATCCCACCTCGTCTGTATTTGACGAGCTAAGATGAGAATGGGCCCGGAACGCCCTGAGCAGTTGTCAGGTTTTGAGACATATTACACTTTGCCCCAACCAGTCGTCCCTTACAGCACTCCCATGATGCATTGGGGTGAAAGGGGAGCTTGTAAGTAGCGCAGCTTCAGATGTGAAATGTTACAGCTCAGGGGGGCTCAGCACGGCTGTGCAAAGAGCTCCATTTCCCAGTTAATGTTCTCTTTTCTCACAAGATCTGTTTAATGGCTTGGAGAAATTAAGCTTTTAAGAAAACAAGTGCTCGAACACAGAAAGCTGTATTAATTCTCCAGAGCTCAACTTCTCAAACGGCCTCCAACCTGCAGACGAAACATGTCTGCTGACCACCGACGTATTATTGGTGTGTTTGCATGAGTGCACCTGCACAGGACTTTGTGTTAATGACTCAGCTCTCAAGCTTTCACCGGATATATTCACCGAAATATTCAAGGCTTACCGTACAACCCTCCAAAATCTGCTCCTTTCAAAGGACTCCTTCTGAAGACACCACTCACTGCAGACCAGGAGTAAGCTGCACAAGCCCGTCTCCCGGCTTCTGGGCAGAACTAAAGAAAGAAAATATAGAGTCGAGGAGGAAAAGACGAGTCCAACGTGGACTAAGTAAAGGAAAAAACATGCAAAAAACATCCTCTGAAATTGTTTGTATTCCTTTAATAATCCGCTGGAGCTCGGGTGCAGGTGCTGACCTTAGTAACAGTAGAATGAAACCCATGCAGGGTGTCTTCTGCTTCTGACGTGGTCGGATCAGGACCACAAAATAACCTCTTTTGTGCATTCTATACAGTTTATGGTAGGTACACGCTCATTAGTCGTATCACGTTGTAATGTTGTGGAGTCGTATAGAAATGGAGAGTAATTAGGCCATTAGAATAACAACAGCAGTAAAAGCCTTCGGGACTATTTACTGATAAACTTAAGAGACTTCATGAACTGTTGTAGTGCTCATACAGATATTGGAGCATTGAAATAATCACCGACACTATCACAGAACAAACACAAAACATAACACAAACCGAATTGATTCATTTCATAATTAAAATACCGCCAAAATAAAATAATAAAAAAAACGAATGCCGAATAAACACATGATTTAATAATCAATTTATTTGACTTCTGAAGTGAGGAGATGAACTATTGTTGAGCAGTGATGCAATACAGCAAGAAGGACAAGTAAGATAAACCCTTTCAGTGACAGATGTAAGAATTAGCTGAACAGTCGGCCCAACCGACGCTTCTCTTCCCTCCACTAAGTTCTTTTCAAGGATGGATGATTCACTGTAATCTAGCCTCACTTTTTTTCTTTTTTTTACTCTAAGCTAATATATCCTTTCTTAGTTGGGAATGTATTACATTTCGCTACCAAATCTCGTTCTGCTGGGCCGGGCTCTGACCTGATTAATTTTATAGCAGGGGTCTAATTCTGTTTTTATGAGGAGAGACAAGAACAAAACATTAGAATCCCTTCGTAGCCGAGACGTATGAAAGAACTCATATAATACGTCATGATGAATTTCATCCGGTTATATATTTGCTTTGAGTCTTTTTGTGGAGATTCTGTGCTGCGGGGTATCGTATGTTTCGTTCACCAGGTGCTACCTGCACCGTGACACCGGCACCTTCTGCCCTTCACCTCTATCTTGCATTGTCTGTTATCATCCTATTATTGGTTCTACTTCTCTCTCTCCTGATCCCACCTTCATACACTTGCTCAGCACTTTCCCGCTCCCCTCATCTCAGCTGTCGGCTAATTCCACATCTTGTCTAACCGGGTCTATTTCCCCCTGCTCCTCATAACAAGATCGTGATGGACCTTATCCCTCCTGTCACTGTACCTCCCTGACAGCAAGTCTCTGTATTTTTTTTCTAACTCAATTTCATGCGCTTTCTCCCCGCGCCACCCCCCCCCATAAATCTCTCCCCTCTATGATGACCTGAAGAATATGCTTGCCCGCAATCCATCTGTCCCACAGATAAAGACGTTAGCGGTGACGGCTGTGGCACCAGGCACGGGGCAGCAGGGCCCTGTCAGGGCCGGTCTTTCTTAGGGAACGGCCAACAGGTTTCACGGATTAGTCCGGCGCTTGCATGATTGCTTCGGTAGCTTTGAGATACACAAGGCGCCGACCTTCGGTGATTTGATGCATGGCCAGAAATCTGTCACAGGACGGAGGAAAGGACAGGATTTCTGTACTATACATTAAGTGCGAAGCATGTTATGTAGTATGGCGTCCATTTTTTTTTGTATATGTGTGTGTGCATATATGGATTATTTGTAATAGACAAATGGATCAAAGTGGAGTAAAACCCAATGAGATTTTAATGTGTTGACAACTTGCAGAATTAAATCGAACTGTGTGTATAAATATGTGCAACATATTTAAAGAGGTTCCTGTTAAATCCAGCTAACTAGGACAATCGTCCGCCATCATATTATTGCACTTGCGTTGAGGGATTATGGTAATCCTCGCAGGGATGGAGGAACTTTTTCGCTGTTACTTAAAGCACATAAAAGTTGAGATGACGGATAGGGATGCCACGGTGAGGACATCTTCCCAGTTACTAACATTTAGTATGTGTACAGCGAGCCGCTCGCTACCGCCTACGCCGGCATTTGATCGCTGCACCTCAGCTGGAGAAGATTTTCTCTGAAGTCATTTTCATCCCAGGTCGTCAAATCAATAGTGTGCCAAACATAGTCATCGGCGTCTAATACTGACGTACAAAGGGCAGCCTCTTCTATCTGTATGAGACGCAGCATGCTTTCAATTAGAGCAAGTGCTCCGGTGACGCCGGCCCCCATGTGCGCTTCTGCACAGGCGGCGGGGGTGATAACAGTAATTCACCCTCCGTGGGTCGGCCTTCACGTTTTCCCATCATTGTTGAGAATTCCAGTCAATGACGGGATCTCTGATCTGGAAATAATCACGTAGGAGGTATCCATGGGAACAGTTAGCTACTAGCATTAGCTAATTTCATATTCTTATGTAATGAGCTAATGAGGAGAAAAAAGGCTTCATGGCAGGGGATGGTGGGGTCGGGGACCACGTTATGTAATGGGCGGATGCCTGAACACGTGTGCACGCAAGTAACACACACTAATGGTTGCACAGAAGGAGAAGGGAGACGTGACTTTGTCGCTAAAATGAGAAGAGATGGTTGACCTAAAAAGGCCAGCAGCTGAAGTGGCCCTGGGCCCGAGTTGTCTCTAGGTTAAGGTTAGGCTAACTGCCTTCATGCAAATCAGCAAGACGAGGGATAAAGCGTGGCATTTATTCCTCTACAAATGGACTAAACAGTGCACGCAATCTACACACCTATGAGATTCCTTAAAGGAGGAACTTGTATTTATTTAAACGTCATGTTACAGCTACAGAATATGAGTTCAACATGCGAGAGGATACAATGAAATAACATAATAATACAAGTACACAATAGAACAATGCATTTTGTATTCTTATAAATAATGAATAACAGGAAATAAAACATGCGAAAGCAGACTGGAGGTCTGGAGAGAGTGTCAGCTGAATGGTTCTGGGGTTTTCTTCACTAAGAGTCCATTCAGCAGTTAACCAGCCGTCTATAGAGAAGGACCCCCTCGTCCTCCATCTGCTCACAGCTCAGGAAACTGGAAGCCGTGTCTTAGCTGCTTTTCACTGCCACTGGTTTCAAACAGAGAAACATAGCAGCTCTTTTACATGTGGAATGTGGTTTTGAAACCACGTCAGTTTTTCTTTACTTTTCGCTGTGTGTTTGTGTGTGTTAGTTCGGCTTCGGCGCTGTGATAAAACACGTCTACGAGTAGTGCCACCATATTGTCATAAATCGGACCCATTAACTTTATGTATTACCCACCGATCAGATGCTGCTCTGCACTGCCTTTAAAACCGTGACATCCCCGAAGAGAGACAGCAGAACATCTTTCTGTTATAGACTGAAGGATTTGCTCAACCTCCCTTAAGTTTGGTAAAAAAGCTTTGTTTAATCCTGCTGCAACAGTCAAACGGACAAACCAACGCCGGAAAAACATAAGCTCCTTGGCAAGAGATAATAAAGACTAAGTGTGATCTGTGTTAAAATGATCATCGGAAACTCTTTGTCAGGTTCAGGGTAGTTGCAACATTTTAGAGGCAGAACTGTCGAGTTTAACGCCTTGGGAGGGGCTGCATGAGGGGCTGCATGGCGGAGGGGCTGCATGAGGGAGGGGCTGCATTACCCAGTCCACTGGCTGAAACTTCATCTCACTCATTTTCAACAGAGTTCAGAGAGAACAGCAGGGGATCAAAGCTTTACGTGTTTTTGTTCTGAGGTTTTTTAGATCAGTCTGTGCTGAACTTCATATCATTTGTATAGAAAATAGACG
>CAAKHC010009311.1:3329-27230 GCA_901007825.1 Macroramphosus scolopax | reverse complement strand
CCCCCCCCCCCCCCCCCCCACCCTGATAGAGAGAAGCGTCTCTTTGATGTTGACATTTTCAGACAAGCAAAATCTCTGTGGTTGACCTGTGTTCTCTCTTTCTCTACCCCCTTTGTTTTTTCTCTGTTTGTTTCTCCCTATTTTTCTCTCCTCTCGTGTGTGTGTATATTGCACTAAGCCATTCTAAAGGATGTGGCCTGTGCAGCACTGCAGAATGGTTCCACCATTAGAATGGGGAAAGAGAGGAATTAGTAATAGCGGTAGTGCGTTCAAGTTGTACAGGTCTCAAAGTTACCTGTGCATGACCCACAAAAACGGTGATTTTCTTCAAGGAAAAGGCATTTTGGACCCATTACTCAAGCCATTGTGGTTGTGCACTCATATGAAACAAGGCGGCACGGATGGGGGTGAAGGCGAGGAAAGGTACTGTATAGTGCCGGAGCTCAATTGCAAACATAGCTTTTATGCTGGATGAAAGCAGAACTTCAATTTGGGGGAGCTTTCAGGGCCCCGTGTATGGGTTGCATTGAAGAAAGACATACAGTAATGTTAGAAAGCTATTTGTGCCACACTTTTGCACAATTACTGCCTTTTCTCTAAAAATGTGTTGTTTATAATAGGTGACTGAGATAACAATTGCAACGGAGTAGCTTTGAAGCAGAGAGCTCTGGAGAGAGTCGAGGCACAATGCAGCAAAACATGCGACAATGAAGAAGAGCTTAATCTTCATAAACCAACAGCGAATCACCATTTAACTGCCATTGTGTGTCGTGTGTACGTTCATGAATAATACTGTTCGTGCTCCTCAGTTTACAAATCTTTGAATTTGTGCAGATGTGTTTGTGCGCGGGACTATCTCGGTGTTTGGCGTTTTCAAGAAAAACACAACGAAAAAGTGCTTCCACCCTGCAAACGCAGTCAGCAATCCTAAAAGTTTTCTACGGCGACGGGGACCACAACGACCTGATGTCCTGACACCAGCTGATGCGAATCCGTCAGCTTTTCCTTCGCCAGCTTTATGATACAGTAATTGTTTGTGACACAAAGCCCTCACTTATCCAAAATACAGCACTGGCATAAGCTTATGTGAGATAAATCAGTCATAAATCAATTTACCAAAACCGTATAGTCTGAGTGACCTTTTCAAACAGTGTGCTTTGTTAATCGAGTAATCCATTTTAATAGAAAATACGCACACCCACACTCTTCTTTTTTTGCAGTTTGATGGATTAGTTTTTGTGCCAAATTCCATGGATGACATCCTGAAGTGGGAAGCCAGGTGTGTTGATCCTTTTTTTTTTCTTCCTCGTTCTCTGGGAGCTGGAAATTGCAGACCGGGTGGGTGATAAAAATGATGAGAGAGAAATAGTCAGAGATCGAGACAGGCGTGTGGCTCGCTAGTTAGGGTATATTTCACTGATATTTATTATTAAGAAGTATTTAATGTACTTGTCTCTTGAATATTGCATGGAAATGAAAGCAATGTTTCTAAAAGCAAATGTCAAGTACCACATTAATAACGTTGAAGTATGATAACACTGTTGAACTCCTGCGTGTTACTGTATCGTAGCTCGTGTGAGCTACTAGATAATATTTTTTCATGCCGCTTTTACTCAACTGTCACCTCTCACCTAGTCGCTTCTGTACTCAATCATACACAATACAACAATGCTGCCACTCTAACGTGAGTGATCCTCATTTTTCCAATTAGGCAGAAAGGTGAGAAGTTGAAATGGTTCACAGCTCTGATTTCTTACAATAGGATTCATCACCTCTAAGTGATCCTAGCTATTTGTCTTAAACACCCCTCATCTGTTCCTTTGTGCATTGCTTCACCTCGCCTCTCTTTCATGTATCCTCATCCAGGGGTGGGGATGGGGGTCAGCTGTAGCTCAGGTGTGCTGCAGACAAAGGCGAAGAAAGTGCGAGTGAAGCTACTGTGACTGCACCTATTTATCTCCGGACGCCTGCGGCTAAAAGACTGGATGTGGTTTTAAACAAACTCAAGGTGTGACGTTGAGAAGTGAGAGTACCTGTAGCCTCGTTCCGCCCAGCCTCCGTCAAGACCGACAGGCCTGTCATGAGGTGACAAGAAACACCTACAAGCGGTTGGCCAAAACCTCCATTGGCTGCATGTTTTACGCGTCTGAATCAGCTATTTGTTGTTTCGTCTTTCTCACTCTGTATCAGGACCATTACAAAAATAGGGGTGCTGAACTCCATCAGCGGGTTCATCTCTTTGTGTGGCATCTCCTCCACCCCGTAGCTGACTTACAACTCCGCTGCACACAGGCGGATGCACTCCTCCAAATGTGTGCTCCCATACAGAACCAGCAGAGTGAAGCACAAGTAGTTAAAAGGAAAACACAGTCAGGCGTGCACATGCATACACACATGTCAAGTGTGTGGGAGTCATCCTGACTTAATTCTCTCTTTTACATTCACACGTTCACAAAGGTAAGACACAGCTTTCCTACCGAGGCACCTTTTTTCACACACTTTCCACCTGGAGAAAATCATTACCCTGAGGATTTATAGATCTTAATAGACATTCCTTGCAGTGCCCTGGATGAGATGTCAGAATTGATGGCATGCACACTTTTATTACCTGGTATGGTGTGTGTAATTAGGTTAAATAGATGGGGTTGGACACGCATGGTAAAGGCTACATTTCTCACCCTGGCTGGATTTATTGGCCATGCTCCACTCCTCGAGGTCCGCTCTAATGCACTCATTTGCATTGGGGCACATGCAGCTGATGTGTGTGTTACTGTTACGTCAACTGCTGAGCACAATGACAAGGGCCGGTTCATGAATACTTTGGTTCAGTGGTTGGCAACGGCCTGGCCCGCCAACTGCCTATTAGCTATGATATGAAAGCTGCCTGGCAAGTGTTGGATTGATACTTGACACGTCGAACAAAGCTCATTGTCATTGTAATTGGTATACGTTGAGTCTTAATTTCATGGTCGTCCATATTGCCAGCGTGATAGGGCTGTCTGTTACTTACATCTTCAGTAACAGCTGTCTATTTAGCCAGTGTATCCATCCGCCTTTCATATGTTCAACAGCCTCAGAAATAACGACTTCATAATGACTATAATCACTTCAGATGTAATTATAAAGCATAGCCATTGGTACAATTCAACTATATTTTTCTGACGAACCATAACACTTTTTTTTCTTCTTCCAGATGTCCAATCATGTGTAAATCACAGATAAACTAATAGCAGAAGACTATATGTGTTATGGCCCATTCATTGAGGAGACTTTAAAAGGAATGACTTCTTACCAGTTACCCTGTCATTTGCTGGAGGGTCCATCCCATCTGTCTGTTAAGGATAAGCTGATAATGAAGTGCATTTGATGAAGTAAGTTGATAATGAGGGCTAGCCGGCCAGCAGTAATGACAGTGTATGAGCGGAGGCAGTGGCTGTAGCCTGCAGTGGTAGATGTTACGGTTCAGATTTCTCTGACCTTCACAGATTCCGGTTTCCCCTCCAATACCCATCTTTAGATTGAATCGCCGAGGAGGCGGAGGTGCTTGTGGGTTTGTGGGAGTGTTTTTTGTGCAATGTGGCAGGATGATCTCTTTCATCAAGGTCTGTCCCTAGTTTGAGGGTGGGCAAAAATATTCCTGTAAAAAAAAAAGTGGTGTTCATGCATTCAGCCTGCCCGCCCCTGACTCCATGGCCAGGCAATTGGCTGTGAGCACCTGGATGTTATGCTATACACACACACACACACACACTCTAGGATCTGGGATGCGTAGTGAATAACTTTGTCTAATTTCTCCTGCCACACCTCTTAACTATCCACCCACCTGACTTTTTCTTTGGCGTCTCACTCATTCTCTTTCACATGGCTTTCATCCGTCTCCTTTTTCATTCTCAACTACTACATTCACTTTTTTTTCTGTCTTCCTGCCCCACCCTCCCGCCCGCCCGCTCCCCCGGGCTAGGAGACACCATAGAGGAGGTCTGCTGAAGACAAGGCCCATTGACAGGCTAGAGTGGCAGTAACTTATTGTCCATTGATGGAGTGTGACAAATCATGTGGGAACGCAGGGGTGCGTGGCAGTGAGAGCTAGGGTGTTGAGTATGTGAGCGTGCCTGCATGTGTGCCTGCATCTCAGTTTGTGTGTGTGTGTGTGTATGCCTGCATGTGTTTGCGCCTTTTTGTGTCTATGTATATGTGTGTGTTTGTGCGTAGTGTGGGGCAGGCAGGCATAGCCGGGACCCTTCACAGCTCATTTAGCCCAAATGGGGCCACCTGGGTGGTGACGGAGCTCAGCAGGATGGCCCTGGCACTCTAGAGCCCTGCTGACAGCCCCCTAATATAGGGGCTCCATCGACCTATTAATCAACACAGCCACACTGACAAATCACCACAACTATGACCTAATGAGAGGGGGAGAGAGAGTAACGAGGGAAAGGAAAGAGGTAGAGACATAATGGAGGAGGTGGAGGGGGCACGAGAAGTAGATGGAAGTGGAGAGTCTGTAAGGATGGAGGCTAAGAAGTGACGAAGAGAGCAGAGGCTTAATGAAAAGGAAATGAAAGAAGGAGTAGTCTGACATTGCGACTGGCAGTGCGGGCCATGTGGGTAAGCCATGAGGTAATAAGAGGAGAATGCTAACACAGTTGTCAACCGTGGCTGATCTCCAGTCCTACTCACAACAAACCAATTGATATGTTATGAAAGCCCAGATCACACACTCCAAAATGGAACAGTGGATTAGCAAGCTCCTCCTCAGTCCCGACAGTCCTCCAAAAATAAATCAGACTACGATGATGCTTCACGGGCGAAGAGGAAGTAAGAACACGTTTGAGTTTAAAAGCAAACAACATTGATGTATGGCTCCTCCTCTGGTTCCCACCCTGAGGTGAGCTAGCATCTAATCTCTGCACTACCAATCTCAGGTCCAAATCACATTAGCTGGGATCAGAGGTGAAACTAGAGCTTTTCAACAGCAGCCTGTTCTCACTAATGAACCCCCATGGCCATCCACTGCATATTAAAGCCACAATGAGTGAGGGGGAGAAAGTTTTGCATTAATCATTATGTAACTGCACAATGCGTTGGTTTCCAGTGCCCTGACATTTCAAAAGCTCGATCGCAATATCTTTATGGTTCTCCATAGGGACCATGTTTGGAATGGCTGTACTGTATATGATTGATTGTTTTCTGAGGCTAAGCAATCTATTGTCTAGTAATCATATTGTGGTGTCCATCTGAAGTTTATCACACCGCACTCACCCACCACATTAACAAGGACACCTGTTCCACTGCTTGTTAACACGAATATATATCTGGCCAATTATGAGGCAATGCATTTACGTAGGTGGACATGGTCAAGAGGGTCTGAGAGTTCAATCCAAGCATCAGAATGGGAGAGAGTGAACATGGCTATGTTGTTTGACACCAGGCAGGCTGGTCTGAATAGTTCAGGAACTGCTGATCTCCTGAGGTTTTCCCACAAAACATCTCTAGATTTATTGAAAATGATAAAAACAAATAGAAGAAACATCCAGTGAGAGTGGGTCTCCGGGTAAAGATACCTCTTGATGACAAAGGTCAGATAAGGCTGATCAGACTGGCTTGAGATGACGACAACAGTTTACGAAGAAGAACATCTCTATAATTAAAAAACCTACAAGCAGGAGACCACACTGGGGGCCTCTCCCACCAACCTGCACAGCCACTCTACCTATTCATCTGTGCCACCCCCACCTAGACCGACTTGCCTAACATTGATTGCATTGGTTTAATTGAGCCAGCTTTAAGTCACTCAATCAAGAGGATACAACCCCAACACCCAACACATACCTACCTCTTGCAGAAATGCATGCACACTCCACTTACTTCCTTCTCACTCAAGCCATCTTAACAAATCTGTATCGAAGACAAAGCATGACTTTTCTGTGGCCGATTAATATGCAGCCTGCCATTAAACGCTAACGTGAATATTCCAAAGCAGCACCTTCCTATTGACTTGTATCTGTCGGCTGTGCTGTCCAACCATAGGATCTATGTGATATACTAAGCCCCGGCCTGTCTGGTCCATCGACTGACCCAGGATGGAAGGCCCATAGAGAGGATGCACAACTGCATGCTCCTCCCATCCATTATCTAGTCATGGTAACACTGCAAAAGCTACTGCCTCTGAAACAGAAAGCTACGTGCACAACTTGTCAGGCATGCACACAACATCTCATTGATGGAGGTGTTACAGATGTTGTGTCTCTGTGTGGATCCTTCATCACCTTATATGGAAGTTTTAGGTTCACCTATACGTAAGCCTTATTTGTTGTGTTTAATATACTTCATGTACAGATATAGAACTCAACTCATGAGACATTTTTTAGATCGTCCCTGCTCTTTCATTGGCCCACTTATATATTCTCATTGAGATGTGGGTAAGGTCACGAGGGACAGAATGTCAGTTTGTTATTTTTTTCCTTTTAATACAGAGAAAATGACTGATGTGATCCCGACATTTAGTGTCGATGATTGCAGCCCCGGTTAGTCACGTAGCGAATTAATACCCCTCACCTCACTTTTTTTCGACCTACACCTCGCTAGTACATTAATGTCACTAATGTGCTTAGTTCTTTCTGGCACATTAGTGCTGTAAGCCTGAGCGGTGCAAATGCAAATCAGGTGGCACTTCTTGACTTAAAATGTATAAAGGTTCTGTCGAGCGTACACCCACCTCAAGCAACTACTCAGTGTGTTGTGCTTGCGTTTATGTTACATTGCTCTTTTCATAAAAGTGAACAATGTTTGTGTTTCGGTCGTAAGAACCTGCAATACTGCCAGAGGGTGTGTGTGCTCGTGTGTTTGTGTTCTCCTGAGTTGACAACACATCAACATCAAATCCCTACAAGGTGAGGCACAACTTTTAATGTCGTTTCATCGGCCTCCTTATCTCCTTCACACTGCTGTCGGCGGCAAGAAAGAGAAAGAAAAAAGTGAGAGAGAGGGAGCATTCTAATTTTATTATGAGGACAGAGGGGGTAAAATAGAGCATATGTGATAAGGATCTGGAGATTAGGATGGAGCAGAACAATAAATTATGCAAAGTGTTTGAAAACACACAGCTATAATTAAGTGGCATTTGATATTAAATGAGGTGACAGCGAGGATTTATTTATCTCCTTAACCCTCTAAAACTGCCATTAGCATGGTAGAAAATGAACTGTTTGAAAATGGTATGAGAGGAAGGCCCTGATCTGACACACAATAATAGAGCTCCTCCAGCCAAGACACACACACACACACACAGACACGCACAGCATAGTTAGGTGAGATCAATGTCTTCATGGACTAATCGGTGCACTGCAGGCCCAGAGAAACCACGGGAGCCCATTGTTAATAATGTCATTATGAAAGGAGCCTAAACACTGCTGTATTTACCATACAACCTTCACTCACACTCCACACACCAACTGGTGTCAGTTAAAAAGCCCTAATTTCACCGCACCGTTCGACTACCGGAAGGCATATTCAAACAATGCACTCATTAAAATGACAATGTTGTGTCTTCGACTCTTGAAATAACAAACCTGATAGGTCAGTAAATGCAATCACCCAACATGTCCTATGTCAAGAGAATCTTCATCATTACCTGAAGCTTTGCCGGTAGCCTCGATGTGTATGCGGCTCCTTCTTCAAGTGCAGAGATATTGCTGCATCCCTTTTTATTGTCTCGTCAGTTGCATCATGTGACATTAAAGATATCAAGCCATGCATGATATATGTATCTTTGATTGGTCACAATAGATTTGTTGCACTGCGGTAGAGACTGCGAAAACTGAGCGTTGACACTGACCCTTGTTAAATTTGATCGTCTCAAATACTTCAGTGCGACTGCGGTTGCATGTTGACTTGTTATGGTCTTTAAATTTAGTTTTATTATGGTATTTGATGTCTTGTGAGTTACATTTTTAACTTCCCAAACCTGATCTCCCACCATGAAATCTGCCCTACTAGCAAACTTAACCAACACAATGACTGCATCATCTAGGAAAAAGTTAAATATTCTGAAATATGCAATTTATTCATTGTGGCTATGGAAATGTGTGGCAGGGTTTGAATAGAAGTTTTGCCAGATCAATGTCTGAGAGCGAGGCCTTTGTCTGAGAGCAAGTTGCAGTTTCTCAACCCTCAACGCTCCTTAGTAGATTTGACAGTTTATATATGCACAAATAACAAAGGGAAGGTACTGAATAAGTAATAGGCTATTTCCTGGAAGCACACTGAGGTGAAATCACAAGGAACATATTTTTTTCTTCTGTATGCTGTTCAGTGGGGAGATTGCGTGAGTGAATGCTTGTTCTCTGTGTTTGTGCTTATATAGTGTCTGCGGAGGGCAAAAAAATCTAAAGATACTGACTGTTTATCTGAATAATCTTTGTTCATTAATTCATGGCTGCTATTTTATGCAGTTGGTGACAAAGTTTAAAGGGGTAGACCCAAATGGAGGCGCACGACACGGAGGGGAGACGGTATGTAAAAGGAGTCTTTAATTATCGTTCTCCAAAGGAAGTTAGGGACCTGTAGATTTCCCCGGGTGGCAAAGGAGGTTGGACGGGAGGATTGGAGGCGCAGTGACTCCAGGGACGTGCTGAGTGCAACAAGTAAGGTTGGGCTGGAGACATTTTGGCTGCTGCTGAACAGCACGAAAAGATGGAAGAGGGGAGGATGAAAAATCTACCAAGTCTGAACATTAGTTTGTAACACAACCTCCAAATAATTCTAAAAGAACTCATGAAGAGAGTTCAGTTTAATTAGACTCAAGGAGAGAAGGTGGCATTAAACCTTTATTCTTACAATTTCTGCTTCTTCCCCTTCACACTCACTTCACGCACCAACTGGACAGGACACCTTGCAGAGGTGAGAAATAATACAAAGGACATGAAATTCCCCTCTAAAGCTCCCTTTTCCTCCTTAAGACAACTACTATATGTGACAATACTCTTATTTGAATGATTATTACGTCTTTCCTCTTTCTGTGACGGACATATTTTGTGTCCTGATGTCGTTACATGACACATTGTGTGATTATGTTTGTTTCGAGCATGCACCCACCGTTAAGGAACCCCCAGTCAAGAGATTTGATTCACCAACGTAGGGGAATAGACGTGCTTCTTTATGTGTCTATTCAAGGCACAACATCTAGAAGTGTCTTTGTGCTGCTTCATTCGACTTCACCTCCCACCTGTCTGCCCCTGTCCTCTGTACACTGAGCGTTTTTCAAGACCAGGAAATGACCTGAGCTCTGCATGCCACAAAAGTATGGCCCCCTGCGTTTAGCTGTGTCCAAATAATTAGGAACAGCCCTTAACGTTTTCACTTTCTACTTCCTGTCTTCTATCTGCCTACTTATCTATCTGTCTCTCTCCATCTCCCTCATCCTACCCTTCTCTCTCTGGCTCATGGGGAAAGACAGATGTGCTGTATTGAGTTTTTTGATCCCAGATATCCCAGACACACTGGAGCCATTAACAGGTTCCTGCCTTCCTGCCTGCCAGATTGAATGATTGACTCGCTGACTGCCCCTCAGAGTTAGCTGCTCCTTGTTACTGAAGTAACGTACAAGACCAACTTCATGGCAGGAGGAAGAGGGTGGTCATATGGGGCATATACGAGAGAATTATCATGATCACATACACTTGTGATTAAAGTAATATCAGGCCAGGATGCAACATCAGAGATGCAACATATGAAATCTGATCAGATGTAACAAAGGCAGCGTCAGACAGTTGTCAAGCACAGAGAGGAATCGGCTGAAAGGTGCTAAGGTGGGTGGGTTGGTAGGTGAGTTACAGTAGCTCAAGAGAGAGAGCACACACACACACACACACGCACGCTACACACACACAATACAGTTTCTGTGTCACAACCTCCTCTTGGGTGCTGTTTCAGTAAAAGGTGCCAGCCTGCTCAGCCAAGCTCCTAACAAGAGCCAAACAGTCGAGAGGCTGAGGAGGAAGAAAGGAAAGGTGAGTGAGGTGGGAAAAAAAGGGGATTTCGGTGGGGAGATTAGAGAAGCAGAGAGCTGTCAACCCCGTGGGACATGTGCACAACTCCGAGCCCATGTCCCTGCGCGACACTGACCGGATGACGTTAGCTGTGTCGGCTTGGCAGGTGTGAGGTTTATTTTGCTGTTGCCCTTATTTCTGCGCATGTAATAAGACATCATCTCCGTACAGCAGCGACTCTAAATTGGACCCCATCTTGTCAAACACAAACAAGCCTCCGTACCCTTTTTCTCCCGGAGCAATTTTTGATAGATCTCACCCGCAGCACCATAGCGAGCCTATTTAAGGAATGTACCAAACTGTGTCCAGTCACACAGTGGTGGACAAGCAGCTTAATGATGTCTGAAATACCGGCACAACTGCTATGATATGCTGTGATAATTGCTACCCTCCTGTCCGCAGTACAAATAAATGTGGAATCGGTGGGCAAACACATTAATATGGAAATGTCCACATTAATTTGGAGCATGCTCTAAATTATTCAGTAATTAAGCCACCGCAAATTTGCACAAACTTTCCCTTGGATGACTGGAGAGAATAGGGAGGAGCTAGAAACGGCCAGGCTCAGGGATTTGAAATATGTGGTCATGTGCTGTTAATAAATATCTGTTCAAATAACAGAATGGTGTCTCGCATGAAAGCGAAATTGAACACACACAGGAATGCATATTCACCCCTGACTAACAGTTCTTTGGATAAGGGCATATTATTGTTGAATCATTTCTGTACTCTAATAGCCTCCGTGGAAACTTCGACCGCCGTTACGCGCCGACATAATACAAATAAAAGGAATAATTCAACATAATGGCAACTATATCTGCCATTTTGCCAAGTGTCTGGTCACGTCTGGCTGCCAGAGCGCTACAATAGTACTGTATGTGTCTTCGTCTTGCAGATCTGGTCAATGAATCTGTTGCATCAATGCACCTGTTGCATTCGTTTCTACAGACCGTGAGATATTCATCCCAGATCTGGATTACAATCTAGTGGGGGTATATCACAACATGTCCTTCCATCTCACTACTGTAGGCTTCAGGGTGTGTGTGTGTGTGTGTGTGTGTGTGTGTGTGTATATATGGTTTCTTTCTCCTCTGATGTTCTAGACATGCTTGGATTTTGAGTGTTAAAACCATGGCATGTTTGGGAGGTTGTGTGTCCCTGCTTGTATGTGTGTGTTTGCACCGAGTGTGTCAACTTGTGTATCTTTTGCATGTTCTTACAAAGGGCCTCCACAGATCCGTCTGAGGCTCCCTAATCAAGCGTTCTATGGCTCGCCCACTCCTGGTGGCCTTTGAGCTGGGATGGTGCATGTTTTAGGCGGGAGACGAAGCCAGTTTGACGTGAGTGAGATTGGGGCTTCGACCAATATGCAAACATGCACACACACTCAAACACATGCGCGTGTGTGTATTTCAGTATATGATCTATATCTACTTGTATTCTTTGACATGAAGTTAAGATGCCATCACAAGATTAAAACCTTGATAAAAGGCAGAATGAACCAAACTCCTAGCGAGGCCCCTGTAAGTTAGTTATGGTTCAAATTCATTTTGTCAATCCTCATAAGCATAAATATAAAGATACTGTTTACTTCGAAATAGATCTGCTTTTTGATGTTGTATACTTTTGTCCTTGTTGATTTAGTGCATGTCGTGTAGCTTTTGAGTGGACATCAGTTTGGATTGAGGTGGATCTCCGTTGGGGTCTAATACTGAGTGGCATCACCGCACGGACGTACTGTAGACCTGACAGTGAGTTGATCTGACAATAGAATGGATCAGTGTAGCGGCTAGTAAGTCATAAGGTAGAGCATAATCCCTTCTGTCAAGTCTCTGTCTTGTCAATATTCAAATCCAGCCAGCTGTCCAATGGCTGTCAGTTACAATCTCCCTCCGGCTCATGGCGGAGCACAGGCACATATCTAAATTGAATTGGATGTTTGCTTTCCAATGGAAATTGAGTCGAAGAGGTGATCCCTTGCCCTGAATTGTGAACTTGTCATTTACGGCAACTGAGCTTAATTGTAATGTACAGTATCCGTTTCCTAAGAATAACTTTCGTCTGTCGTTTCAATGGACTCTCATCTTTTTTGGGTTTGTCCTGTACTGATGTGTGTCTCATCCTTAAGAGAGAACCAGAGCTTGACAGTTGTATTTAAAGGTATTCCGTCACTGAAAAACGACCATTCAAAGCTTTCTCTAGAGGTCCTTCCATGCTCTCTCCTGTAATGATTTATTCCCATGCAGTCTACTTTGCAGACACCTGCATGCAGAAAGTGCACAGCAGACAAGGTCTGCAGTGCCGTCTGCGGAAGCGAGACAGCAAAGGCCAAGTGCAAGGGCGTGAAATGAGATAGAATTGGACTTAACACCGGCTACACTGTCTGAAGGAGACACACACACGGAGACATACTGTACAATTACTTGTATGTGTATCCTACCACTGAGTACATTCATCCCCTGACCTCACCTATAACCCATCACCTTGTAGCTTAAAGTCGGGAATTATATGCTCGACTTTTTGAAAACGTACTCTTGTTGGGTAACAATGGCTGAAATGATTCATTCATTAACGCCGGGTCAAGCTTCCCCTGTCAGACCGTCTGACTTGCAGCTGTCTCGAAGCTGGTTCTCCACTTCTCACATGAATCTGAGAGTCTTCCTTTTTTATAATGGGACACTCCTGTAAGTTAAATCGCCGCTTTCTGGATGTGAAATATTGATAAAAGGTTTATTTTAACATAAAGAAATCTTGTCACATTCATTTCTCGCCCTAACCCCGGGTTCTAACCCCCAGATGAGCTGTTGGAATTTGTGACGAACAGCCAAAAGGATGTCCTCTCGCTGAAAGTAACCTTACTCCAAAGGTCTAAAAGGGAAAGAGGTTCTCACAAGGGTTGAAACGCAAGAAGACATTTAATCATATTCTCTCTCTCCTCTTTCTCGCTCGCTTTTCCCTCTTCCTACTTCTCTGACACATGTCGCCCTGGCATGCATGGAAAGGCCTGACCTTTGGAAAGTTTAGCACTTTAAATATTTAGGCTTGGGTTATGATGGATCCTCCAGGCCCTGTGGCAATGTGCGAAGCCTCTGATTAGGGCTGCTGTCAGAGTCATTTAGCCGAGTGTCTGGCTGTCGGTGGCGCTCTCTGTTTGACAGGCGAGCCTTTTAAACAAACAGCAGTCCCAGTGGCAGAGCAGGCAGGGCATCCAGCTCAGCACAAACACCCAACACTCTGAGAGAAACCACTCAGCCCACTGACAGCTGAGGAAACCACTGGCCACTGTCTCTAATGATGTTTCAGACACTTTTTCTTCATGCTCACTCGCTTTGTACATACTTCTTTTTTACTTACTTCATTCCTGTTGTCTCTTTCTTGCTATCCTGCTTCAGCACGCTGCAGCCTGTAACCGCCGAGTTAAGATGTCTTTTGGAATAGCTCAAGTTGAACTTGAGAGTTCCTGCGAGTCGTCTGCGTTCCGTTCCGAGTAAGATTTACTGCGTAAGTCGATTGTCGGGTGATCCCTGAGCGAGGCTTATGCACTTCATTTATTGGACGTCGCTACTTACTATCAGCTCGGAAATCAAGAAAAGATGTCTTGTGCTTGCATCATCTCATGATTAGGACAGCTTACATTGATGTTCCCGTTGAAATACATCTGAGCCAGCTTTTTCATCTCACTCAGAGACAATCTCCCACGGCATCAATCCTGTAAATATATGAGTCTTAATATGTGTGTCCTATTCTGTATTCAGAGGAATAGCCAAGTCAGCAGCTCCAGTATTAATGCATGAAAAATGAGCAGAGCCCATAAGAATTAAAGGGTAAGACTCCCCTTATTAAGATGTAAATTCTGGGGGAAACTTGTCGAAATGAGGATAAAGTGAAGTTTTTTGTCAACTTTAGCCTACTTATGCATTTCTAAGAGGCATTGTTGTGTTGTAGATGCTGAAATTAGAAACCCACTGCGAAGCACCTAGTGTATGTTTTGGCTCGTTTTTCGACACGAGATCAACCAATTTTAAACAAATATGCAACCAATAGTGAACGGAGCAATTTACACTTTTTGCAACATTATCGAGTGACAGTGTACATGGCAACTATCATGGTAATTCAATCTCCGTCTGTGTGCTGTTTCTTTTTTTTTCTCTCTCTCTCTCTCTACCTCTCTCTCATTTCAAATTTGCACTTAACACCCTCCTGGGGAAAGGCTTCTCATTCATCAACAGTGTTTGTCCCGGTGACAAGCAGGGCGCCTCCTGCATATCAATATCAGCTAAGACAATGCTGAGCCTGTAACCTTCAGCTAAATGTCATTCTGCTTAATCCTATTTGAAAATTAAACATTGAAAAACCTTTAGCGTACCTTCCTGTCTTCCTTCCTCTTCTCACTCACACCTTTATTTGCCCCCAAACCTCCAGCTTTCTGTCCTCCCTCACTCCCTTTCTCTTCTTGTTTTGCTCCTTGCGTGACATTTGTATTATTTTGTTTCTGAGCGTATTATTTATTTTCCATGACGGTTATTTAGTAGAACCTATTTTTAATAAATATCATTGAAAAATAATATAGTTGTCCGCCCCGAGTAGTCATGTTTATTTTATCCTAAAGCTAATCTTAGCTTGAGATAGTCTTCTGTACAGCCGCCATCAAAGGCAGATATAACTACTCCTCTCTTTGTCCTGTTTGAAAGACAGTCCATTTGCTGTGTGATGGATGGAAGGTAAGAGATCCAGGTAACATGCGTCCTAGGTGATCTGATCTCAAGTGGAAAGCTGTAAGTACAAGTGTGAAGGCACCCATGATGCACTGGGATCTGATCAGACAGCATTCTGAGGTGATCTGGGCAACATATGGCTGCTCGGTTTTAGCTCTGTGATACACAGAAGTCTTCATGTGCTAACAGTGTCATATATTATTATTTATTATTACATGTTTAACAATTTTGTTCGGAGCTCCGCTGGCTCATCTGAGAAAGAAAAAAGAGCCATGGGTCAATCTGTAGCCAACTGTCCTTGTACAAATCCATGTGCACGGTTTTGTGAACTGACAGTTCAGATTTACTCTTGACTCATGAGACATTTACAAGAGTTTAAACATCTTGATTCATTCTTTCCCTGGAACACGACCCAGTTTATATTGTTGCATATGCTTCTTTTAATTTCTGCCACTTTACTTCCTGCTGGTGAAACAACTGAAATAACGTAAGTGATTATTTGGATATAAGGAGCGTAAGTGAAATCCGATCAAGTGTTAACTTGAGGTGCATGTGCATTCTAACGCCAGGTGTGAACTCATGCACTTGGAGCTGCTGTCCACTTGTGATTGGATCACGAAGGACGTATGTTAATGCCAGGTCTGAACGTGGCCTCTGTGTCAGTGCTACATATTTGCATAAACAGATCCTCCCCTTATAGGTGGTAATTACAACATCTGACAGTGGTGGGGAAGCAGAGAAGGAGGATGTCAGATTTGTCCAAATACACATTGTGACAGAGCCTGAAACTCCATTAAAGTGCTTTGCGTTGAGAGAGGCGCTTCTTTGTATGCATGAAACATGTGCATGATATAGCCGTGTTTCATCCCGTCTCCCCGCTCGCACACACGCACAGCACACGTGCACGGAGCACAACTATATGGTGCATGTTTGAAGATACAATGAGGAATCGTAAGGGAGGATGGGTGAGATAAAAGGGGACACGGAGATTGCAATGAAAATGCAATCATTTGCAGTCAGACAGATATAATTCTCCTTTAGAGGGAATGTGATGCGGCAGCTCAAAGACAGCCTTCAGCCATGTCTCCATATGGATTTGATTGACCACAGTCATTCGTCAAGCGCTTCCATTGAAATACTGAGAGTGAATTACGTACAACGTGACTACCCTTGATGTCTCTATATTGAAGCCCTCCACCCACTCTGCCGCTCGAAGAATTAGAAAAATGTGATGGAGAGACCTACACTAGAAATGGTTAAATAAGACGGAAAAAGCAAATAAGATATGAGGAGCAATTACCTTCATGCCGGAAATTAGTCACCCAAACAGTGATGGACTGGAGCTCTACAGTTGTTACACCACGGCTAACCACTTCAAGCATTAGATTGACAGAAGGTCTTCCAGAGAGGCAGAAGCTTGTATCCTTTTGTTCACTTTTTCTGTTTTAATGTTTCCGAGAACATCCCTCGAGTCTTCATTCTGTGTGTGAGGATGCCAGCAAGACGGTGTGTGTTCGCACAATAGCAGAACTCCACACTTTATAGTGTATCACAGCAGCATTGACTACTGTGAAACTGACCCACACAGCATGAAAGAAGAAAGAGAATAAGCCTCCCATATGGGAACTTAAGGAGTAAAAGAGTGGCTTGTAGAGCCGTGGAGAGCTGCAGTGGGGTGTGTGTTGGAGGAAGCCGAGTTGCAGGCAGTGGGGTCCTCTCTTTTCTTCCCTCTGTGAAGGTATACAAACAGAGAAAAAGGAGACATCAATATTTGTTGATATTAAAACAGTTAATGTTCTGTCTGTAACCCTTCACACACTTCCTGTGTTCTCTCGGCTTTCCAGGTGGGAGATGCAGGATGGTGCCGAGCTGGAAGACGGAGAGAAAGCGATGGTAGAAGAACTTCAGAGAGAGTATTTTGTTTGCCACTGCAGCCTGGGACTGCAGGACCCATCAGAAGCAGATGAGACGCTGGCAAAGCAGACCCAGGGGGGAGCGCAACCATCCGATTAAAGTGCTGCCCAATAACAGTCCAAGCAGTTTGAATTTTTATCATGCTGTAAATATTTGCTTGTTATATGCACTTGCAGCTCTCAAGGTATTATTGTGTGTATGTGTGTGTGTGTGTGTGTGTGTGTGTGTGTGTGTGTCTGCACATTTGAAGTGCACGCTGCAAGTTTCATTATGTGTGTACAGGAAAACATGTGTGAGAGAGAAGACAAGGAACTGTGAAACAATAAAAAAAAAAGAAAAGGGTAAGGGATTCGGCGCTTCCTGCTTTATGCACGCCCCTCAGACAAACTCTATGCTGCATGAGACACATTTCATCTTTTTGGAGCATAGCTTCAGAAATCAGTTCTGGGGAATAGAGAGCCCGGATTTGTTTTCCTGGGACAAGATGGGACCGTGTGATCCTTGTAGGTATTTTTTGAGGCAGCGAGTTGTAAAGACATCGGTGTCAGCATACTTTTTCCCGGTTCCTGAAAGCAAACATCAAATTACTGTTGGGAAGCAAGACGATGTACGTTTTTGATTGCAGTCTGTTATAAACCTGCTTCACTCTCAAAACAGTATTTTGTGCAAATTGTGAAAACATTTATTTTACATGTAATATGATTGTTAACTCTATTTTTCCAAGTTGTGCACATGTTCTTATTTATGAGACAGAGATAGAATGTTTTAGAAGTAAACATGAAAATAAAGTCATATTCCTGCTTCAGTATCTTCTGTTGAATCCATTTCTGTGTGTCTATGCAGTCGACACTGTAAGATGATTTATCACTCTGAAGATGGCATCAAGTTTTTGATTAAATACATCATATCCTCTTCCCTGTTATATCAGATGTTCAAACATGGATTAAACAACTGAAATGATGCTCTTTGCATCAACAAGAATACAATTTCCAGTTTACAAAGGCTACTGCACACCCTGTGTAATTCCTTTGAGAGATTTGGAAAGCATTTCCTGCTCCGGAGAGGGATGCTCCTTTCCTTAACCGGGGTTTTAATGCAAATTTAGCAAGATTACGACTGCCAAACCACTTAGAGAGTACAAAAGACAGCAATATGTTCAGCAAATGAATTCTGTCTGTGTCTCTGAAGAAAGGCTAAACAGCAACAGCACCATTAGTGTTTGTGTGTTTAACATAACAAAAACCGTTTTATTTGGGCGATGCACAAAAACGTATTTGGGTTGCCAAACTGTTCTTGTAAGATAACTGATTTCTGTTGAAAAAAAAAATCTTTGATCTCCTTCACTTTCCCCTCTATATTCTGGAATAAGTACATGTGGATTATCCATTTGTGTTTCCATTGTAGACAGGTGACACCCGTCAGAAAGGGCTGACAGTATAATTCACAACAAATCATCACAAAGAATTATTCCTCACTAAGAGTAAATAGAATATTCTATTATACAGTATGCATTTATGTATTATGATGCCTATATAAACATTTTAAAAGTCAGAGTTCTGATGCTGGTATTTTGTGCATTTTCACCTCAGAAACACGTCAGCTCCCAGAGGCCCTCGGGTTGAGGTAGGGCTTCCGGCTTAGGTTGAAGAAAGAGACTAATTCTGTGAATCATACACCGAGTTTCATAAGACGTAGCTTAGGTCAATATCCAGGTGAACAGGGTGTGACACAGTATTAGTCACGCAGGTCTAGTTCATCCATGAACCGTGAAGTCAGCTTTCATTTGGTTGTAAATATTGTCCGTCACCCTAAACCGTCCTGAACAGGTGAACACAGCAGCTTCACCCCAGAGAAAACCGTCATCCTTGTAATAGAGATGGAAAGTCACCATAGATGGAGCTTTTATAAAGACTGCTAACATGATATTAGAGAAATATCTAAATAAAGGACAACTTTTCTTACATATATCTTGGATAAGGTGTGTCATGGTAACAACAGCCAGGCCAGACTTATCACTGTTACCTTTCAGTTTTATTATGTCAATAGAAAGAATGTCATGTATTTTATTTTGCTTTTGAGGGATTTATATCCAATCAGTTTAGTTTATTTCTACTTGAAGGGGATCTCTGTACAACATGAGTGTGTAACACTGATTTAACTTGACAACGCAAGTTCCCATAATACAGCACTACTACAAGCAATATACATCAGTAGTGGAAAGTAAAAGTACTGTACTTCAAATATTACTACTATTACTTACACACAGATGCTCCATTAATATCAATTTAATGATGTCATATATTATATCAGTCAGAGCGACAAAACCTGTACCTTTGCTTTAATTATTTTACTACATTTGCTTCATAAGCTTGATTAACATTGTGAATACAGGACTAGTATTTTTATATGGATGTATAGGTATTTTTCTCCTCCTCACATCAGCAGCATCTCACACCAACAGGAGAGCAGCATGAAGTGGAGCCGCTGCTGTGGTACTGTGTCTTTAAATAATCCTTACAGTCCGTTGCCCCGGTAACCCGGAAGCTTCACACTCTCCATGCTCGGCACTGCTCAGAGTCCTTCCTGTTTTCGAAATTTCAAGGAAGTAGCAGCAAGTGGAGAATTCAACATACTGATGGTGCGTGAGTCGAATAAAAAGCCTGCATGCATCTGTAAAGCATCCGTTCACCTCGGAACCTCTGCGCTTCGTTTGGTTTTTAAAAGGAATGTGAAACAAAAGCACGAATATCCTGCTGTACATGTAGAACATGTCAGCTCGCAGTGGCTCTGAGTGGAGACACCTCACACTCCGGAGCAATCCGAAGAATGCGACACCTTCACACAGATGTTGACCGTTGTTACGTAAATGACGGCGCAGTCTGTCTGGGGGTGTATTAACGCTTGAAGATGAATGTTTACCGCCTGCAGTTTGCAGCAAAAATAACTTTGCTGTGTTTGCACAAGTTGTTTCACATGTGCAAAGTTGAGCGGACATGTTACAAGTTTAACAGCTGCAATATTGACAACTGACGCTGCTTGTAGTGAACTGTGTGTTTTTGCATCACTTATTGTTAATGAGACACAAGAGTGCTGCAGGTGCAACACACTTGGATGCTTTTATATGATGATAGTAAAGGTAGGAAAGGATTTGTGTGTTCTAGCTCTTAGGTTTCTCCTTTTTCAATCCCCACATTTGACAGGATGCAGCTCAGTGATCTCTTGGAGCAAAGGACCCATGCTATCTAACCTGTGTGCTGCCCTACCAGCGCTCTACACACTGTTCATCACCATGGCCCAAGTGGCTGGCCAGGAGGAGAGAGAGAAATCTACTGCGCTCAAAGGTGAATATGTTACAGCACTGTGGGAGACATATGAGTGTGTTAGTGCCTTTTTGTAACACTCGAAGAAGAGGGAAAGACCTCATAACTGTGTTAAGAAGGGAAATGGGTAAAACACAGGTGATTCAATTGGGCCTAGGCTGTATCTGTCTTTGTATTTGTGAACCTCCCTGCCATGACCCTGGGGTATGCAGTATGCTCACTATAACTCCTGCAGCTCTATAGGTGGTGAAGCGGGTCATCTTGTAATGAGAGGGTTCCTGGTCCCATCCCCGTGTCCAAGTGTCCTTGAGCAAGACAGTAACCGCTCGGTCAGAGTGTGTACATGAATGTGTGTGAATGTGTTATCTGGCAGCCGCCTCCATCAGTGTATTAACAGGTTGTCGGGTGTTTTGAGAGGTCGGTAGACTAGAAACATACTGCATGAATGCAGTCAGTTTACCACTTCACCTCCAAATAGTTCAAGCGGTCCCCTGTTTGTATGAATACGTTTCATTTAATATAATAATACAAAATAAATCCACGTAAACAGAGTGTCCTTTGAATTTTTGGGAGCACAGTTTTCTCCCATCTTGACTTTGAGACAGACATGACTGACTTGTCTAATACCTTTAACACTGTTGATGATGAGCAGCCTTCTCATCTCTCTTAGAAAAGGATCTGTGGCTACACACACTCCAGTGGAAGGACGGACGTGGTTCCGTTCACTAATGAATAATACCAAGTTAAAGTGGTCAATCCTTTTATAGACAAGCCACAGTGGAATAATGAAGATAAAATGAAGCACAATTTCTCACAGTTTGGTTTGAGCATCTATTTTGCTCTGGCAATGTTCAAACAAATGTGTCACATATTGGTGCTCAACTTTGACCTTCTCCGTTTTTTTCCTCAGATTTGTTGTCAAGAATAGACTTGGATGAACTTATGAAGAAAGATGAACCTCCTTTCACGTTCCCCAAAACTCTGGAGGAGTTTGAATATGCCTTCAATGAATGTAAGTACACGTTTAAACACCCAGTAGGTCTTTTGTATATGTCATGGAAAGCGCACCGCCACTTCTTCTCACTGTACGAAAATGCAGCCATAGTAACACGAATCGGAACCAAAGTCTGCACAATAATAATCAGGAAAGGACCTATAGTGCAACCAGCCACTAGGGGGCGATCCAGATCATTTGGCTAATATTATGGGAACCGATATGGCGTCTATCAGTATTATATGTCTGTGGTTCTGGTTCGGGTAAATCTTCAGCATATTAATGTTGGTTGATGTAATGTCCTCTAAGTGATGGAATCATGACTGCGTGTCTGAGTACAGCTTGCAGAGCTGTGCGTGCGTGCGTGCGTGCGTGCGTGCGTGCGTGCGTGCGTGTCACTTACCAGTGACAGCAGGGAGCAGATCTGGACCCAGGCTGTATAAAAGTCTCTTTAGAATTCACCTGGCCTGCTTTGATCAAACCAGGTGGAGAGAGGGAGGAGAGGTGGCGCTAGTGGTTTTGGCTCTTAGTATTCCCCTGTAGTGTCTCCCTGTCTCTCTCTTCCTCTCTCTCACTCCCTCTGTTCTCTGTCAGTACCTCTGCTGGCTGTCTGGCTGGCTGAGTGGGGGACATGTTGTGTACTCTACGGCCTGTCAGAAACCTACTCAGCCTTGCCCTCCGCCTGACGGAGCATTTGCATAACCTCGCTGTGCCTAAGAACAGAGACACAGAGACTCACCATCGCGCCGCCACCCGCCAGCCCCCCTACCCCACCCTCAAGTCCCAGCTCAGTGTCCCATGGAGGGAGGAACACACTCCGAGAGTATCTGTCCATTCTTCCTCACCTTTCTGTCTCCACTCTCCCCCCCTATATCTCTCTATTCCTATCACTGCCCCACTCAAAATCCCCAGTGAGGCACAACTTACCCACCGACACTCACAAACACACACACACACACACCCACCAACACCCAGCTGTATGTCTTGTCAGTTTCCACTCAGGCCTGTTTTTGAAGGATAGCATTTCTATTAAAGTCATGGTGGCCCCGAGGCGGTGTCTCTAGCATGTCTGCTCACAGTCGTTCTGGCTCGCTTGCATTTCTATAGCTACACCCAGGTTACCTTTGCCTAAGACAGGTGGAACAAAAATGTTAATTTGACCATGTAATGATGTGAATGCAGACAAGGCTGTGTACAATGAGTTTGCAGGTGTCTTAATCACTGAAGATGATGGCTTCATCTCGCTAGCCCTCCGGTTTTCCATTACTGGAAATCCAAGGTTATGTACACCTAATTAAGCGGCCAAATTGAGAACAGAATGCTAATTATGACAGAAAAAGAGAAGGAAAGTTGAGAAAACGTTATTCCTCTGAGATGATGTGTTGGGGGAGGCGGTGGAGCTGATCACCCCCACGCACACATACACACACATATACAGAGACACACACACACACCTTTCCTACAGTAGATTTCATTATAGCTCCTCTCTTCCTTCTCTTAGGCGCTCGTCTTTCGATCCTCACCCCTCCATGAATGCATAATTGATTTTCTTCTAGGTACTTTTGTGCACACTGCTTTATCCTAACTTCTAACCCCTCGTTTGCTCTACCTCAAGGGCACCGGTTTGTTTTTTAATGCAACGTGATGACAAAACCTAAATTAGGATTACAACTTCTTCACAAACGAACTACTGTAAAGCACCGCAAAGATTTATCACAATGATAGAGGGATGAAGATGGTGGCAATTTAGAGGGAGATGAAGAAAATGCTTGTGCGTTCTTATACATCCAGCAAAGATATAATCCGTATTTATATCTTAGATGGGTTTTCCCCTCATTGTGTAATAATTGAGAAAGTATGAGAGCCCCCTGGCTGTTTGGGTTAAGTATGTGTACTGTTCAGTGGTTTACCTCCGACAAATTCTGCAATCATAGAGGTCAAAATTAAATTTAACACTGCTTAGTGTTTTATTGTGTTCTGGTGTCAACTGCAGGATCGATGGGCTCATTGCTTAGGTATAAACCTTGTGGTTCCACAGCCACAGCGAGGGCAATTATTTGTAGTGGCTTTTCTCCACAGCACCATGACTGTTGTATATTAAATAAAACCTGGATGTGTTTAGAACTCCCCTGATTTCCCCTGAATAAATAACGTAAACATGGTCCCCAGGAGCTTCTGTGTCTTCTCAGTCAGTTCATATGTGCGATAACGGCGACATGGATCACTGGCGTCAATTTATCAAAGCACACATAGTTAAGGCTAGTGACACTTACTTTATGATAACACCTGGTTCTGCTGGTGCTCATGTGTATGTTTCCTTCATGCATGCATGCATGATTGGACGACACCCACCCACCCACACACACACCACACAGTCCGCAGTTATCCACCACTACCTGCAGGTGTGTTATTCCATCCTCAATTCTATCCTTTCTTCCACAGATGGGCAGCTCAGACATATAAAGACGGGAGAACCCTTTGTGTTCAATGCCAGGGAGGATCTCCACCGCTGGAACCAGAAACGTTACGAGGCTCTTGGAGAGGTATCATACTGCTTTCCCAAAAAAATTGCAATAAAAAAAAACATGATGACCACATTCAATCCTCCTTCAGACCATCCGTCCAGGCTCTCCTGACTCACGAGGATGTACCCAATGGTTGTTGAGTCATTGCGGAGGGAATAGACGTGTCATATAAGCTCTTTACGCACATGGGACCTGCAGCATAGCTTCACTATGTTAGTGTCATGTATATCATTCACATCTACTGCAGTCTGATACCCTAACAAACGACATTTAGAGCTTCTTATGAGTGTGTGTTCTTCCCTATACTCGCTAACAAAAGACTGCTGCATTGTCACACATCAGTTTGTCTAAGCGAACATTTGATTCTAATTGAATTCCTTCACAACT
>CAAKHC010009310.1:1730-17803 GCA_901007825.1 Macroramphosus scolopax | reverse complement strand
AATGGACTTTACAGTTTTTGTGCTAAGCTAAGCTGCTGTCAGTACCTGCAAGTATTCATCTTCAACTCTCGGCACATAATTTCCCATTTAAGGCTTCAAAATCAAAATCTAAATACAATCATAACCACAATGTGGCCGAAATCAAAGAGCTGGAGCTGCAATTCATCTCAGAACACTGTTCTCCAACCCCAACGCTGTCATCTAAATACCCCATGACACGACCACTCACACTCAAATCAGGATTCTTATCACAATTGCATCTTTCTGCTGCACGTTGTGACGTTCAGCCCCAAACTGTGATGTCCCACAAGCCAAAGTTGATCCACTTGGAACCGCTGGGAGCGAACCAACACGTCAGCTGTGAAGGCAGCTCACACACCCGACGAGGCTCCGCTGTAACAGGTGGGGGGCATCGTCAGATTTAGGGCGATGCAAGATTAGCTAGGCAAAGTAGCAAATTCCACATTCATCATATCGCTGACAAAGTTTGTTCCTGCCAGAGTCTCTTTCACTGCCGTTTGTGCTGCAGCTGCAACATCCAACAGGAAGCCGTGTCGTAGGCGCCACCGCAGGCTTCCACTCATGCACCAACTGTAGAGAATCACTGTGCACCTGCAAACCTCACAGAGTCGTCAGGGACGACTGTTTCAAAGTGGCGGTGGAGAGCTGCGCATGATGCATCCGTCAATGGCCGAAGCACTTGTAGCACAAAGGGTGAACGTTCATAATGGAACGGTGGAGATGAACAGTCAGAAGGTGTCAGACTGCCACAGCGAGAGCTGCAGAATCAAAGCCACAGGGCGCAGAGGCATTTCTACCGCTGTCCACGTTCCCCCGGTCCTACCATGGTTGAGTTTTATGTGGAGGATCATTTACAGGATTAATGTTTGTGGAATGCATTCCTGTAGGTTCTGGCAGAGGGCAACATTTACAACCAGGGGGGGGAATGTGCGTAAAAAAAAGTGTAAGGAAAACATTTTGTGTCAGTTGGGCTCTGTGAGGGTGAGAGGCTGTCGGGTTGGCCACATCCTCGACATTCAGCGGCCCTGCTGGAAGCACCAACCCTCCACTAACTTCAGGTCCATCTAGTTTGGATCCACCGCCTGTTCCATCACCGACGTCTCCACAACCTCTGGGCTTCAGATACAAACGGGACATTGCACGCGATAGTTTAATGGGAGAGAGAAAGATGAGCCAGCCGAGCATCATTTACCATTCACAGTGTGTCATATTCCAACCTTGCTATGATTCAGATCGACGTGGACGGTCGTGACCTCGGTGCGATCGTACGGCGTGTTGGAGCAGCCGCGTCTGCTCCCCTGCTCCACTAAACTTTAACCTGATATTATTGATATTAGAGCAGGATGTTCTACCTCTTCAGATTGCTTCACGGTCTCTGTTGTTACAGCGCAAACCAGCTCACAAAGACAGTCTTCCTCAGATGACTGATCTGCTGCCTGTTAGTGATCGGTGGATCCACTGAGGGTTCAGCTGCCCCGGCAGCACAGGACTGTTGACTTCTATCTACAATGGCAGTAAATCACCCCGCACGGCCAAGACACTAGCGGTCCTCCACACAATGGCCACATAGAAACCTAAGCAAGTAAACACACACACACACACATACGCAGATGTGTGCTGCACACATATTACATAATTGATACCCCGAGCAGTGTTTGCCTGCATCCGTTTGTCACTTACAAACCCCCAGAGTCCCTATTAACACACCAAACTATATATAAACACACACTTTAGTCACACATGCACACAAGCATGCGCTTACACACACATTCTGTAAATACACACACACACACACACAGGTTGTTTGTGGCTTCGTGAGCAACAGAAGCATGCCATCCGTACGTACCTCACTTTGTGGTCCTCTGCTGTCTCTTTCTATCTGCTCTCAGTTCTCGTCCTCTCCTCTCATCCCTCTTTATCGCACACACACACACTCACACACACACACACTCACGCTGACACACACATCGCAGTGTGTTTGAATCTGACAGATTTCTCTCAGCTCAGTGCCCTCCTCCCTCCCTCCTTCTCATTTCTCAGGCACATACTCAAAAACAGCCCTCCCTCTCTTCTTTCTTTCTTCCCTCTCCTGCCAAACACACCGAATAGCCTCCCCTCTCTCTCTCACACACACTAGAGAAGCCTCTCTCCTCCCATCCCCTCCCTCTCCGCCTTGTAGAGCAGCACGGAAGCCACAACCCAAGCCACGCCCCCTTCTCTCCTCTCCTCTGGGCGGCTATAAATACCGCTGCTGCTATGAATATACCGTCTTCCTCCCTCAGCATCCCCTGCTCCCGCGCTCTCTCCCTCCATCCATTGCCTGCACTGCACTGCCCTCCCTCCCTCCATCCATCCCTCCCTCCCTTTCTCTCTCGAATTGTTTTTCTGATGACCTTGTATTATTCGCCCTCACAGAGCCGTCACATGACAGCATCCTCTGTCTTCACACGCTCGACTACAGGATGCAATAAGACAGACACACATACACACAAACCCACAGACTCAAAGACACACGACCACAGACAACCGTGTTTTTCGCGGTACCCGTCGCCTCTCCTTCCTCTTTGTTGCGCCGGATGCAGAGCAGAGCATTTTCCCTCTTGAGACACTCTGATTGAGACGTATATCGACAACAGATCAGTCTGCTTCAGTCACGTCTTCCACAATGAATCACGTCCCTCGTTCTTTTAACACCTGCTCACAGATGACTCCATCTGCATCCGGTTGATTGACAGATGGACGTGTGCTGAAATGAAATAATCAAATCTATTTTTACTACAAAGAGGAAGAAAAGACGAGTGCCTCCTTCATCCCTGCACTCTCTAATGTGGACCGTCTGCAACACATTTATCAGCATGCCAGGTTAATTAATCCCACTGAATGCAGTGTAGTAAACCTGATGCAGCATTCGTGTTGTCTTGCTGCACTGGTAATGTACAGTAAGTACTGGGGCAGCATCGTGTCTCTGGTCCTGCTCACTGCCAGCAATATTGTTTGGGAATGAGGTTACCAACATCTGGTGCAGGCGTGCTATGTGCACCGAGGGTACACTTAAAAGAATCAAATCTTTTGCCGCGGGCTAAATAGCATGTCACGGACGTAATTAATCCTTGGATTGCGCCAGCGACGTGCTACAACTTCATAAACAAAACATCAAAAATCGAAGCTGCACAGAGACAGATTAGGAGTTCTATCTGATTGAGAACGAGGTGTCTTTCTGCTGGCAATGCCCCTTTATCTCCGGCAGCTCCGGGCTCCCACAGAGGATACCATATAAGGCAGCACAGCCCTGATCCACGTCTCATATGTTTCTGTGCACTTCTATATTGCGCTGCGTTGCCTTCTCGTGTGGGACTCTGATGCGTTGCAATGAGCTTGAAGGATGACGGTCAGTCAGCTCGGTCACATCGCCGTCACATGATGTCATTTGCTTTAAAGTCCTCTTGTACGGTTCGTTCCCCTGCTTCCAGATCATAATCAATATAGAAATCCAATGATGGGTTAGATTCTTTGTTTATATACCAGCGAGTCCATTCATTGATAAACACTCCCTTACACCTGCATGGTAATAGGATATAAACCATTTATCAACGGTTTATAAACACATTATAAACCATGATTCAAATCAACATGATTCAAAAGTCAAGAGACAAAAATCTCAAGTGAAAATGATTTTATTTGTGCAGTGGTGGAGCAGTTGATCAGGTTTTCCCCAAACTGTTTGATGCACAGGAGTTAATTATTAGTCACAAGCTCAAACAGTGTGTGTGTGTGTGTGTGTGTGTGTGTGTACGTGCATGCATGTCTGTGCGTGTGTGTTTGTGGATTGAGAGTGTGAGGATTGTGTTCCACTCTGTGCTTGTACATGGAGGCGTGTTTCAAAGCCGTTTCCTCCTCGCCTCCGTCAGCATGAGGGATGAAAGCAGGTCCTCCGTGGTGTGTGAATGCGTCTTCAGCGAGTATGTGAGGGCTCTTTGCAATTCCTCAGGGGCGACCAGGTTCAAGCGCAGCAGAGAGTCAACCAGCTGGGTGCGAGCGTAGCCGATAAACGAGTGGGACAGGAATGAAGAGAGGCCTCCTCCGCCTTTTGTGGTGTAGAGTGGGACTCTCACCATTCCAAGAACCTTGACACACAGAGACACAGGTGACGAGGAACGGAGGAGAAGATCAGGTAAATGTCTGCAGTCAGTCATTCTCCTCGGAGGACACACACACACACACACACACACACACTACCTCCTGTCCATGCTCTGTTGCTGTGGATGCAGCCGCTTTCTCCACCTCCCTAATCTGCTCCTCGTCTATCTTCTTCACATAGAAGTGAGTGATGAGGGGGAAGGAAGAGGGGGAGGAAGAGGGGGCATGGCAAGAGCCGACATGTTGGTGTGCCGAAACAGGAATAGCCACACCCAGCTCCTCCAATAATTCCCTGGTGAGCCCCTCCTCCAAGCTCTCCTTCGGTAGGTCAATGAGCCTGTGTGGGGTGAGGAGGAGGTCAAAGGTCAGACAGAGACATGACAGTGCATAAACAATGTCTGTTGCTCTCCAGTGATCCTCCAGAAGACAAATCAAATGGATGTGACTCGGTGGTCCCTCCACTCCCCGATGGGTGACAACCCCCCCACTATCAGATCAGGCTTTACTCTGAACTACCTGTTGGACATGAAAACATTTCCATGAGTCAAATACAACTTTAATGAGTCCGTCACATGACGAGGGACATGACTAACTAGTTGAAACAGCATCAAACAAAAGCCTTGATCTCTTTCTGTCAAATTATTCAGTGGAACTTTGCCGTCAAGTGTTTGGTTGTGCTGTGATGTCCCAGTTACATCCTGCAGGGGGATCTTATATTATCTATCATCTAATATTATTATCTAGAGCCATCTGAGAGGCTGCATCACTTTGAGCTGAATGCTAATGCTAAACAAATAAACTACTATTCTTCCAAGTCTTGATTTAACATGATGGCATGCTAATGTTTGCTAAGTAGAAATATCTGAGACAGTAGAGGATGCAGGGGACCTGAACGTCTGCACAAGATGTCACGTCATCAGTATACCTGCTCAAACAGTTCACTGAACACCACAACAATACCCTGATTTGGTGGTGTTCCATTGATATGCAAAAACTTTGTCGTGCTGGATGGAACGTCCAAGGATCAGAGTCAGTATAGCTGAACTGATAGACTGTATATACTGTACACAGTTAGCAGGGATGGACTGGTGTTCCAGCCATGTCACATGATCCTGTTGTATTGGTGAAGGATTTAAAACCAACGCGATCCTGTGATTAACCCAGCAGGCACAGGAGACTCACATGAAGTTGAATACTGATGAAGCAGTGTGTGTGTGACAGCTCTTAAAGAAAGATGAGGCCCCTGGCAGAGGAACATGTGATGCATGTTTATCTCTCACCGTGTGTCTTCGTGTGAGGAGAATCGTAGTGACTGGGTGTGAATCTTTCTTCTGTGCACTAAAGGTTTATATCATTTGACGGGGCTCATCAGTGCGTACCTGTGCAGGATAAAACAAAAGCAGCACCAGGAAAGACTCACCCGCCAGGGAAACCCAGCAGACCGTCAAAGCGCATCTGCATCTGTGGGACGTGACAGAGGCTGTTACACACACACGGATGCATCCACACACACACACACACACCACTTGACATGTACAAACACAGACGCAGAGATTCTTGGACACAAACAAGGCAGAAACATCCAATGCAAAGGACTCAATCACACTAACTATACACCGCTCCTGCACCTACAAATACTGGCTTCCCTCACCAGTATGATGTGTTTAATGGGAATGCTCCCAAACAGACGACTCGTCGTGTCAGAGTACAGCATCACGTGACATGCATGACTGCGGCCTAAGCATGCCAAGGCCTCGGCCCTGGACAGCTGTCCCCTCGCCATCTACCAGCAAACAAACAAGCACAGTAGAGTATTACACAGAGCCACTGTGAAATCCTCCACATACACTGTGTGCAGCTCACTCAAATGAATGCAATGAATCCTTCTCACAGACCTGGTTGAAGCAGAGTGAGTAGCTTGAGGGTGGGTGTGCAAGACACCTCTTGGAAGGCTACAGGGAAGTGTGAAGGAAGATCCCTGTGACTTCCCTGAGCTTTATCTCCCTCTGCTGGTGTGGAGGGAGGTCACGATTGGAGGTCCCTCACCAAGTCGGCGTTCTTATGTCGTCCACTGCAAATGTCTTTTACACTTATTTGTTATACTGAATATTCATTCATTTATCATGCAAGGATTTGAGTAGGAGGACAGCGCCCTACAGACAGGTAGAGAGAGAGAGAGAGAGAGACAGACAGACAGAAAGAGAGAGAGACAGACAGAAAGAGAAACAGACAGACAGAGAGAGACAGAGAGAGAAATACAGAGAGAGAGAGAAAACATTCTCATTCCTCAGTTTGGGTGTTCAACATCGTTATCATTAATATTATTACTTATTTTACACACTTTGTTATATAAACAGTTTGTTACAAAGAGCTTTAATGTGCATATACTATATACAAATACACACTTTTTTTTCCACACCTTATCTCATTGTTAACTCGTCCTTGTTGTTACGGTGAACACGTGGACTCTTGTGAAAGTAAGTAAGCAAGTAGGAACTCTTCACCCGCTCCGGACAGTCATGCTTCCTGCGAACAGCACGGAGCGCTGTCGACCGTCGTTTGCTGACGTACAGAGCACTGATTGGTTGAATAAGTCACGTGGTTCCTTTCTAGCCAATAGCGGGTCGCGACAGACCAACCGTGTAGCTTGTAAAACAAGGTCCAGGGGGCAGTGGTTTCATCCCTGACAGCAGATTTAAGCGGACTGCAGCTGTAACGTCCTTTTGTGGAGCGTTTCAAAGCAACCTGAAAGGTAATCATATTCAGTCTGCGACAACCTTCACCTGGGGTGTATGACACATTTCCACCGGGATATAAAACACCAGGGAGACCTGTTAGCCGGGTTATAGCCTCTAATATGGACTGTTAGCCGACGGAGCGTTTCACAGTTAGCATAACAATCATCATGTTAAACCAGGTTAAACACTAGAATAACACGTTTAATTTGTATTACCAGGGTATTAGCTCAACTATCTTACTGTTCCATTCATCATCTACACTTTATCTATGCCTGTTTTGTATTTATTGTCAGTTTGAAAAGTTTAGAATTCTAACTATTTTTACGATTGTTATTATGTTTTTGTTTTTGTAGTAGTGGTGGCATAAGTTGTAGGTTGTTTTTTATATGAATGCTAATTACTTATGGCTCTCCTTTTCTGAGAATATAACCTCACAAACATAACTCATAAATCCCTCTTCCCTGACGGATGTGCAGTGGCACCGTGCTCATACTGGGTTTGTTTGACTGTGTTTCTTATCTCAGGTGAGTCAGAATGGCCCAGGTGATACCAGACGAGGTATTGAAGAACACAACACTCATTAAAGACTTGGCAGATGTGGCTAAAGATGCAGCGCTCATGCAGGGGGTCCTAATGAGGATCAAGGAAGCCCCTGACTCATCAGAGGTGAGAAGTTCACATCTCCTGTCAACCTGCACGCTTCACGGTGGTGTCGTGTTCATTTCGTCAGGTTTGTGATTTAGTCTCAATCCTCAGATCTGTTATGTTTTGGAGCAACATGACTCATCAAATGACTCCCTCAGATAAAAGGGAACATGGAAACAGTAAAACTTGCACAATCCAAAACAACCCTGTGCAGCTGCTCTGCAGAAAAGTGGACCTGGGGGATATGTGATCGGGTGTACGAGTTTAAACTAGTTTGATTCCTTGTAAGGTAGCATTTTTCATTGGCACTGGTATTTGTCATCATGACACACCCGAGCAAACTCAAAAGCAGCTTCCACCTCTGTCGACAGTGTCACAGGGCTAAATTCAACTTGTATGGTGATTACCATGATATTATGTTTCCTTATAAATGGTTTGTGTCTGACACACATGATTCATTTAGGGATGTCTGAAGCATCATCACCTGTACCCGTACCTGTACCCGTACCTGTGTCTGTACCTGTGTGCAGGGCTTGATGGATACAGCCAGGCGAGATGACTTTTCGCTGTGTATGAATGGCAGAATCATTATTTCTTGCCTGTAATGTCTTCAGGAACAGGTTTTATTGTGCCGTTAAGCTGTAACTGTGCTGTTGAGCTTCCACCATCACTGAGTGGTTGCTGCGTTGGTGGAGCTCACTGCTGCGTCAAACATAATGAGTGGCCAATGTTCATTTATAAAATATCCAGGTTAGAGGAACATCTCTCCTTCCACATGGATATTCTAAGAGGAGCTCTTCCTTCCAGCAGTTTACTGCAGAGCCCAACATTAAGCATTTCAGTTTTAAGATCGGCTCGGCGCACGATGTGTTTGTTTACTGGAAGAATCCTCTGATTTTGGAGGGACAACCAGACGAGATATGGAAGAGTTAGTATCAAGGAATGTAAGCGCAGCAACGTTTTGGATTTGAAGCTGACGGTGAAGTAAAGGAGTTCTTCTCTCCTACCGGACAGCCAATAAAGCTGATCTCAATTACATATTTGTCTGTTCCTATGGTCATGACGGTTACTGAAGCCCATTAACATCACATATTAACCCTCCGGTAGTCACTTCGATGCCTTCCACATATTAGCTTGTGAAGAAATAGATGACATCCAGCTGGTTTGGACCCTTTAAACATCAACAAGACCTGACTATCACCTGTGTGTAGCAGTGAAGTGGTGTGAATAATGAGAAACAAATAGTTATCTTAATGTGACCTCAGTGTCTGTGTGGTGCCCTGAGGCGTCTCCTCAGGGTTGTGTGGTTTCTTACTACTTACTTACTACTTACTAACTGGTTGAAATTTGGACCAGTTCAAATTTTGAACTGGTCCAAATTTCAACCAGTTTTCTGACCAAGCCACAGTGCGGTGCTGCTGCTGTCTACTGTCACTGTGTGTGTGACAGCAGAGCTCCAACAATCGTGCTGCAGAGGTCCTCCGGCCATCAAGTCATATTCCCCAAGAAGTGAGGGAGCATAGTTGTTCTCAAAAACCACATCATCATTTATATCTTTTTGGATGAAGATGAAATGAATGGTGTATGTTTTTGTTCCCGTGTCACTCTGAAACATCCGATCCACAGCTGGATATGATTCCATACCAGCACGCCGCCAAGCCACCCCTGTCTCCACCGCCGTGTTCAATCATAACTCTAGGATGCTCCTCTGTTGTCTTTCAGGTGGTGACCTATGCTCCCTTCACACTCTTCCCCACCCCTTTGCCCGAAGCTGTGTTCCTCCAGGCGCTGGCCGTGCAGACTCACTTCAACACCCTGGTGGACAAGATCAGTCAGGACTCAGAGTTTCTGCAGGAGGCGCTGGCCAGGTACCATATTCTTCCTCCTCCGTTTGGTTTGGAACTGTGCCCGTCAGATGGTGTCATGTACCTGAACATTTCCACAGATTCTACATTTCTTATATTTTAGTCTTATAACTGTACTACTACTTCTTATAATCTTATAGTGTCTTATTCCCGAACATTCCCGTAACCCCGTCCCCTCACTCAAACGTTACATTTGAACTTGCAGTCCCCATTAAACTTGTATTAATAGTTAATTAAAGAATGGTTTCTTCACAGCACGGTTGCAGTAGATGAGTTCACAGCGAGGTTGTTCAGGATCCACCAGCAGATCCTGAAAGAAGGAAGGACTCAGGCAGGTTCATCTCACATGTGCTTTTCTTTTAGTCTATGTGTTGTTTTGGAGCTGCCACAAACCAAACATTACTTTGCTCTAATTAATCTAATTATTATAATAAAGAAGTACGAGATGATCCCCTGAAGAATGAAATCTGAGCAGTGGACAAACTCCTCTTAAAGTTGAGCCCTCTAAGTACTAAACTATACTTGAATTGAATTGAATTGAATTGAATTGAATTGAATTGAATTGAATTGAATTGAATTGAATTTAATTTAATTTAATTTAATTTAATTTAATTTAATTTAATTTTTTATTTTATTTTATTTATTTATTTTTTTCCATGTGAATTCCGATCTATGCAGCATGTCTGTCTGAGGAATATCATTCTAACAGTATCTAACAGTAGTTTCAGTGAGACATCAGTCTGGTTCTGTATCAAACCAGTTTTTCTCTCATCGTCCCTAATTGACTGAAACGAGGCTCGTAGGGGTAACCGTGGCAACAGCCTCTCTCAAGTCAATCATGTAGAACAGCTGTCCGTTAATCCTCATTCTGAGTTCAGAATCACCTTTTGAAGGACAGAAACAAACTGAATCTACTGATTAGTAATTGATTATTTGTTGTCTTCCCCCCAGTCTATTGTGTTGGGTCTCAACCGATCAGACTACATGCTGGACCAGAGGGAGGACGGGTCCTCGTCTCTGAAGCAGATCGAGATCAACACCATCGCTGCTAGTTTTGGAGGTCTCTCGTCACGTACGCCAGACATTCACCGGTAGGACCCAGACATTCATTCAGGTGTGATGTAAACAACAACACTTGGTTATTTATTTGAGATTCATCCTGCTGTTTTCCTAGTTTGTGATGAAGCTCATGTCCTCCTCGGGGGCGTAATGTTCCTAGTTTTGTCTCTCACCCACAGAGTTGAATCTCCAGCCAAGGCAAATAACGGTGTTCCGTTAACTCAGACAGGGAGATACAATATTTACAGGCACTTGTATTATATCAAGTTTCCTTTAGTTTGACCGATCGTCCTTCATCCTTCTACTCAGACACGTCCTCCAAGTGGCCGGACGTCCCGAGGACAGCCAGCGTATCCTGGACAACAACCCTGCAGTCGGGCTGGCCCGAGCCGTAGCCAAAGCCTGGGAGCTGTATGGATCAGAGAAGTACGTCCTCCCACAGACAGCATGTTGTCAGTAGAAGCTTCATGACGTTGCTTCATTGTGTCCACCAGCGAGTCCTCTGTCATTACTCTCATGACGATGTTCTGAACATGATGAAGGACCGTTTGAATGGAGTGATGAGAGCATCTGCTGTCTCTGCAGAGCCGTCGTCATGTTCTTGGTTGAAGGGGGCACGAGGAACATCTATGACCAGCGATACCTTGAGAACGAGCTGTGGAAAAGGTAAAAGGTGTGAATGAGTAGCAGACATGATCCACGACGTCTGTCAGGTCAGGATGTCTCTCTCCTTCCTGACGCTCTGGAAGACTTCTATCTCCCTCCTCATCAAAGATCTAATCCAGGTTGATGCTGACTTTAGGACTCTGGACTGGTGCAGTGGTGCATCCTTCAACCTGTGTCAATGTGTTTCAGGAACATCCGCACAGTGAGGAGGATGTTTGAGGACGTCAGTAGAACCGGTTGTCTCGATGCGGACAAGAGACTGTTTGTGTAAGTCTGTCGTTGATCTACGTTGTGTTTTTATTGAGAGTTGGTTCCCAGCAGCTGAACTAACTGTTGTCCTCCTGTGTTCAGTGATGGGCAGGAGGTCGCCGTGGTGTACTTCAGGCAGGGCTACATGCCCGGCAACTACACTTCTGAACAGGTAGCAACGTGTTTCTTCATTCCTCCTTTGAGGGGGAATGAGGGGGGGTCAGGAGGTCGAATTTTAAAGAGGCAGCGGCATCTTCAAGAGTTGAGAACGGATGTAGTGGACAGAAACTCAGAGCTCATCAGTTGTTTCAACGCACGTTACCACATCACACACAGCGTTCTTACATGTCTGTAGACCACAAACCAAAACACTCCAAATAACTCCCATCATCCAGCCCAACATGTTTGCAGATCGGGGACGCTGGTCTTCTCGTGGGGCCGAACAACCCTGTGACATGTCCAGATACATACACGTTTCACATCATCACTACATGTCAAACACCTGCAGAGGGAGGAGAACTCCTGTTGTCTGGATGGTTTCCCACCGTGTGATCGTCCTCTGACAACGTGACTCTCCTTCATTCCTCTGTTGTGAGCGCCGGGTCACATTCTGCCCCTCAGAGTAAAACCAACTGCTTCATGCTCGGCTGCCCGATGTTCCCTCTGTACCAACAGAGAGCAAACACACCCCCAACTCCCCAAACGTTGTGTGGAAGCACATTTCAGTTGAGCAGAGATCTTCATGATGGAACTTTATTGTGTCACATGACCCGGTGATGCTTTTGGACCGGCCCAGTTTGATTGATTCTCTGGCGACTGGTTCAAGCTGTGGTTGTACTTTAAAACGTCAACATGTGTCAGATGAGAGCGTGAAACATTAAAGGTGTCGCGGAGAGACGAACCGGCCGAGTATCAGCTGTTCCTTCAGCTTCATGGAGATTCATAACGTTCACGCACGCACGCACGCACGCGAGCGAGCGCGCGAGCACGCACGTGTGACGGCGCCAGGGGAGCAGCCGGAGGTTGAGGCGCCTTGCTCAAGGGCACTTCCTTCACTGACCCCGCCCACATCCTTTGCTGGTCCAGGGGATCAAACAGACGATCCCTAAGTATCAAGGTTGCCTTGTTCGACCCTTTCAGAGTCTCGACGGGCACTGAAACGGACCCACCAGCCACAGACGGTGGCTCCCTCTGTAGTTCATAGAGAGTCTCCTGGAGAACTTTACGTCTCTCAGAACTGCAGCATGTTGAACTACGTGTTCAACCTGTTTCCGCTCCCCACAAGTGACAGAGAACCTCAGACCAGTCGATCAGGTTATCGGATGTTGACCAGAAACAGGACAAACATGTCGTTGTGTTTTGCCGGCAGGCCTGGGACGCTCGTCTTCTCATGGAGCGCTCCGCGGCTGTGAAATGTCCGGACATCAGCACTCACCTGGCGGGAGTGAAGAAGATGCAGCAGGTGCTGGCGAAGCCCGGAGTTCTGGAGAGGTTCTTCCCCGGGCAGCTTCCGGTCGTGGAGCAGATCAGAGCCACGTTCGCTGGCCTCTACACCCTGGACATGGTGAGCAGGGGACGGCTGCTGGACATTAGACATCACACTCTGTGTCAAAGTCCAGTTGTTGCTCTGTGCTGATGTTTTCTTTCTGTCTGCTTTAGGGCCCAGAGGGAGACAAAACAGTGGCGATGGCTCTGGCAGCACCCGACCGCTTCGTCCTGAAGCCTCAACGGGAGGGAGGAGGTGCAGTAGAACCATCAGTAGATAGAACCATCAGTAGATAGAACCATCAGTAGATAGAACCATCAGTAGATAGAACCATCAGTAGATAGAACCCAGTCTGTTCACACTCACTGACCCACTTCGCCTGCTTTCACTTAAATGATGAAAACACAGTTCATCTTCAATTGTCAGGTAACAACATCTATGGATCGGAGATCATCGAGGCGCTGGAGGGAATGAAGGAGACTGAGGAGAGGATGGCGTACATCCTGATGGATAAGATCCAGCCCAGAACCACCCAGAACTACCTGCTGAGGCAGGACGCCCCTCTGGAGGTCAGCCACTGCCTCAGTGAGCTGGGCGTGTTCGGAGTCTACGTCAGGTAACAGCAGCGAGTCCGGAGGCACCAGTCCACTTTCTCCACTTCCTGCTTGTAAGTGTTGGTTCTGTTGGTTCTTCCAGGCAGGGTCAGAACACGGTGCTGAACGAGGGCGTCGGCCACCTGCTGAGGACCAAGAGTTCGGTCCACTCAGACGGTGGCGTCGCCGCGGGCGTGGCCGTGCTGGACAATCCTCTCCTGGTCTGAGAGCTTCAACAGAACCCTGTGAACACGTCACACCAGCTTCACACCAGCTTCACACCAGCGTCCGTGGTCGGGGCGACGCAGCAGATGGATGTGTAGAGCACGTCGTGTCTGTTGTTTGCACATGTGACCAATAACAGTGATTCCAGAAGCGTTGACGAGGACCGTGTTCATGTTCTGCCTCAGATCTAAAGGGACCACAAGTCCTGGAAGTTTACTGCTTCAGAAGTGCCTCATTCCAACATGAATCACTCATGTCCACTACAAGTCTTTGATGTTCCTACTCGGGCAGGTTAATCTGTCAGCTATCTGCTTTGTCTGTGACTCATTCATGGTCGCCTCCTCCACAACTCCAGGCTGTAAATAGTTGACCTGTCGTCAGACGATAATCCCTCGACGGAACCAAGAAAAGAAAAGTGTCATCTTTGTATCATTGAACTTCTGCATGTTTCATAAAGACAAACTGTCTTTCATGTGTTAAGATCTTCTCATCTTCCTCTTCACGTGTGTGCAGGCGGCGGACGAAGAGTGATCAAATGTTTTGATGAATGAAATGTGTTTTATACGCCTGATGAATGACGACACTTCACCTGAAGAACCGGCTGTCACCGACTGCTCACAGCATCCTCAATAAAACAATAAACCATGAAGCTGTTGGTCATCTGATCAGTTATTAACCTGCGGGGTGTGTGTGTGTGTGTGTGTGTGTGTGTGTGTGTGTGTGGGGGGGGGGGGGGGAGTTTAATCCCACAAGTTAAGGACAAGTAGACGTGTGAGGTGACGATGTTTTAACCTTTGGTGTCAAATAACGGAAAAGGTTTCAATAATCTTATGACGAAGAGCATCTCGGGGGTGTGACAGTCACAGATGTGCAGCATGCAGGTGGTAGAATAATCCCACAGTCACAGATGTGCAGCATGCAGGTGGTAGAATAATCCCACAGTCACAGATGTGCAGCATGCAGGTGGTAGAATAATCCCACAGTCACAGACGTCTTTGAGGACCATTGGACACATGATGCAGCTCTTTATCTGAACCCTTTCTGCACCGGCATCATGTCAATACACACATATGTGCTGCTCAAGCTGTGGACAAAGATTGATGAATTAACACAAATAATTTCCACATAAACAAACAAAGATAAGGTAAAGAATCAATTCCTTCACCTGCAAGGACGACTGGTGCAGCAGCCTGCAGTTACACACATGTACCACCAGGTGGGGGTAGAACCAAAGGTATTTTCCACATGAACCAAACACACACACACAAACACACACACACACACACACACCCGAGTAGATCTGCAGAGTTCATACGAGGTAAACAAACTGCACATGATGGATAGTTTGAGATTTCACAGTGGAAGAAAACGGAAGCGCACAGACACACAGAGTCTCATATGAGCCCTGAACGCACCACGTCGTCAGTGATTCGTTGTCAATCTATTTATAAATGCTTCTTTGATTGTAACATGATTGTTTGGCACAAAGAAAAACTAACCTGTAAAGGCAAATAAAACCTTTAAAGAATGTCTGACAGTGTTCAGCCTTCATCAACACGAAGGTGCTGAGACACTAAACAGATGCTCAGAATACACAGAATACACAGAATACACAGAATACACAGAATACACAGAATACACAGCAGGTCAGATATGAAGAAGATTAATGTTGTAAAAATGAATCAATGTTATAGTATCAAACTGTCTTGTCCACAATCGTCAACATTCAATGAGTGTGAGTCCAGCAGAGGCCAACCCAGACACACTCGTTAGGACTCGGACCGACGGGAGTCCGAGTCCAGCAGAGGCCAACCCAGACACGGCGGCCGTCATGGAGTCAACTTGACTGGTTGGATCCAGGTGTTTTGTTGACGTGTGTGTGTATGCGGGACGACGGCAGTAAACAGCTGGACGGTCTGCAGCTGACGAATCGGTGACAGGACTCGAGCTAAATCGTAATTTCAGAGCTCTTATTTATCATTAGCAACAGCTTGTTGATGTGACTTCATGAATGAGGACTTCTCCTGGCCGCTGTCACACACTGACCTCAAACTGGGGGCAGATCATCAGGACGTCATGTGACTCCACTCGTCCGATGCTCTGAACTGTGCTGGGAGGTGATCAGAAGAACTCACTGATCAGCTGTCATCAGACCTGGTGAAAGTGTTTGTGTAATCCGGGAGACGGACAGACGTAACAACAACCAGATTAAGAGCTGCACCACCTGAGACGCCTCCATGAAGAGTCCTCCTGTTGTTTGTAGAGTGTGACGGATTCCAGCGTGTCCGAGGTCACCAAACAGAGATTAAAGGTCATTGCCGGCGAAGGCTGTCAGCACCAGAGCTTCTCCCACAGGAAACACTGCAGCAGAGAGGAGCCCCTCTGGGGT
>CAAKHC010009306.1:0-14600 GCA_901007825.1 Macroramphosus scolopax | reverse complement strand
GCAGAGGGAGAGGGGGGGGGGGGGGGGGGGGGGTAAATCTTGATAAATCTTGATCACTTCATGATTTCCGAGGAACCAGATTATTAATCTTTAAACTCGGGAGGATATCAGCCTGTTTGGTAATGTTGCAGCCAGCAGCAGAGTCCAGGGTGATGACGTCAACACCATGTTGTCTATTTAATGAAGCTTCATGAACGAACGAAGGACTGAACGTGTTTATAAAAGTGCAGTAATGAGCAGTAACAGGAGATTACTGCGACGAGCCTCCGTCAGTGTCTGTGAAGGCCTTTAATTCTGAAATAAAGGCCTGTTAACTTCTCTTTTAATATCAATTTGAGCCTCCTTGGTCTTCATGGTGTTCGTCTGATACATCACAACGCGTTCATCAGCGACCTCTTAATTGTTTCCTTAAATTCAATTACTGCTGTGACTCATCTCTCTTATTATTTGTTTATAATAAACTGTTAATATTTAATGATAAAATGTTGTGTAGGGTGCGGTTAGGCCGTGTAAGTCTTTATTCTTATTAAATTCAGTTAGTTATTAATTGTATCCGTGCTTAAAATTTCGGACATTTTTATGGTAAATCTGCAGAAATGTGCTCTTCAGCGGTCAATGATCCTTTCTGCTGCCTCATCCACTGAACGACGTTATAATTCTTCCAACTGAAGGAGCGACAGAGACATCAACATGTACACAATAATCATCACGAGTGGAATATAATAAATAAACAAAGAAATAACGTCGGTCCGTCTGTAAAAGGTGGATTCAGTTGTGTTAACGTTAATTTGTCCATGAGCTCTGTGACCTATAAAGCCTTTGTCCACCTGATCAATCATCAGCCAATTAGGCATGAAGATCCGTAAAAGAAAATGTTATTTGAAAAAGAAAACGAAATGCAAACCTTTGTAAACTCATCTGAGGATCTCAAATTAACAGAAAAGCCCCACAGAACATGAATTGCTGCACACGTGTTGACTCCATGTCTGTTGTCCGCTGGTCATAGTCGCCTTGAAATGCGGTTTTATTTAAGTTTAACCATCTAAATGTGACTTTTTCAAAGGAATGTCATGATCAGATAATATTTCTGCTTTGTACAATAACATCCAGTGAAATAACAAGGCGTGATGAGTCATCTTCATCATGTAAATAGTGTCCATGATGCAGTTACATGGTTCCCTGTTGTATATCCCGTTGAGAGGTTGCATCATCTTCTGAAGCTCCATGAACATGGTTCATGGAGCTTCACAGAGTCCTATTAAGTACCATTTTCATTTTGAGTATGGGAAGCAAACATTGAGGAGTCTACAGTTTTTTGATGTTCCAATCTCTGAATCTACCACCGGTGTGTACAGTGGACTGGTGTTCCCTCTCAGCTCATGTGATGACCTGTTTGAGAGCTTCATCATCAGACTAACCAACAACAACATCTCTAATATCATTTCCATAGCTCAGGCTGGGTGAATGTGCAGCCCTGAAGATGAGAGGCAGGCTTTGTGAGGCTCTGAATGCTGCTGTCTCCTACATTGTGTTGGTGCCCAGATGTGAGATGAGCCGGGAGACAAAGCAGAGGTCAGCCGGGACCATCAGCTTCCTGTCCGCTTTACAAAACCCCCCCGAGGGGGAGGAGGGACGAGAGGAGCGTTGAGGTTAGGGGACACTTCCTATTCCGCTCTGTCTGCTCTATTTACACAGGGACCGGGGAATTAGTGCAGGGCCACACAATAATCACACACACTCTGCCTCCAACCAATCGGCAGTGGGAGAAGCAGAAGGAGGTTGAACTATGACCTCATCGTGCTGATGATCACAAGGCAAAGAATCAACACGGGAGTTAGAAAGCATGTTTCAGGCAGACATCTACAGTAGCGAATGATTGGTATTCCTCGACAAAACCATTAAACTGCAAGAACAGCTGCATTTTCTACATTTAGTTGCTAATTCATCCTTCAACTCTCAGTTCAGGAGAGAAAACAAACCTGGAAATAACACAAATAACTTCTATCTATCTATCTATCTATCTATCTATCTATCTATCTATCTATCTATCTATCTATCTATCTATCTATCTATCTATCTATCTATCTATCTATCTATCTATCTATCTATCTATCTATCTATCTATCTATCTCATCTATCTATCTATCTATCTATCTATCTATCTATCTATCTATCTATCTATCTATAGATACACAGAATATATGAGTAGGCTAAAGATCAACACATATCCTTTATCAGATTTTAGCAATGGGAGCATAACTAACCTCCCTCTCCACCTCTCAACTTGCCCCAATCACTCCCTCAACCTTTATCTCTTCACCTCCTGTCTCCGTGGCTGCTCCTTCGCTCTGCCATGACCTCCCTCACATCATCTGCCCCTCTCTCCGACCTCTGTGTCTCTCTCGGTCTCCTCCCTTTCTCCGTCCCCTCCCTCTCTTCCCTGTGTCTCCAGGTCCACCCCGAATCAGACCCATGCGGGACATCACAGCAGTGGCGGGCAGGAACACCTACATCACCTGCCGTGTCATCGGCTACCCGTATTACTCCATCAAGTGGCTGAAGGATGGCATGCAGCTGCCTGATAATCATCGTCAAGTGGTGTTTGAGAATGGCACACTGCGGCTGACGGACGTGCAGAAGGGCGCGGATGAGGGCACCTACCTGTGTAGCGTTTTGATCCAGCCTCAGGTGTCAATCAACCAGACCGTCCATGTCACTGTCAAAGGTAAGAAGAAGGAACGGATTGCAATCAATGTTTTTAGGTACGATAATAAGAATTTATCAAGTGATCATTGTATGCAAAATACAAAGTTTCTCTTATGACAGAAGTGGCACAAAAAGCTGATGAGTGCAGTTTTCCATTGATAGCATCTGTTAACAAAAGTCTAGTATAAGAGGAAAAAAAACATTGATAATACTGCATTTGGAGAGACAGTAATGTTCGATATTGTGTATCAGGATAGATTCATGTTGCAGGATCTAGATCTTGTTTTGTCTGAGTGAGGTAACGATGGTAGCAGGGCAGCTGCAGAGGTGTTTAAGGGTGTGTGCATGTGCCTGCGTGTGACTGTGTCTCTGATTTAATTAGATGAATAATAATGAAGCCTAGATTAAATCCCCCAGATGTCTCAGCTGTAGTACCCCCACCCCAACCTCAATTACCATGGCAACGGAATGACTTCCTCCTGCCAATTGGATTCTAACCAGAGCAGCTATTATGGGCTGCAGGAGATGGGGGTTGAATCGGGGGGAGAAGCGGGGCCTACTGGCCAATGACCTTCTCTCTTTCAGCATTGCTCCAGATGGCCACGCTTCCACTCTTCCACATCTATCGATGCCTTTATTCCACTGAGTCTCTGCACTCTTCCTCTCTCCCCCCAGTGCCGCCTCTCATCCAGCCCTTCGATATCCCCTCAACCTCAGTGGGGAAGCTCATGTACATCGCCTGCGTGGTGTCATCTGGGGACATGCCCATACGCATCACCTGGCACAAAGACGGCCAGCTCATCGTGCCAGGTTCGGCGTCTGGCGTCGCAATAGAGACCAAAGAGTTCATGAGCTCCCTGCAAATCTCCAAGGTGACACTGAAGCACAACGGAAACTACACCTGCATCGCCAGCAACGCTGCCGCCACCGTCAGCTGGGAAAGACAGTTGATTGTTACTGGTGAGGGATTGAGTGAGCGGAGAATGGCATGATGATGATGAACTAGGTCAGATCAGATGTGAGAGCGGATGTGCAGTGGGACCTTAGTTTTCTGTTATTTTTGGAACAATCCCATTTTACAGTAAGATGTCTCTCCCATTAATTGCATCTTCTTGTCCCGCAGTGCCACCTCGTTTTGTGGTGCAGCCCAACAACCAAGATTGTATCTATGGCAAAGCCGGAGTTCTCAACTGCTCGGTGGAGGGTTACCCACCTCCGAAAGTAATGTGGAAACATGCCAAAGGTAAAATCAGAACACCAACCCAGTAGCATTACACCCTTCCCTCAAGAGGCTCTGCCTCAAGAACACCATTGTAAATACGAACTGGTTTAATACTTAGAAGATAAACATCACAAAGAAAGAATAAAGGCAGAAATGAAGGCAGTAACATGCATTTACTTTGTGTTGTCATGCAGGTGTAGGAAACCCTCAGCAGTACCATCCAGTCCCTCTAACAGGCCGCATCCAGATCATGTCCAACGGCTCTCTGCTCATCCGACATGTGCTCGAGGATGACCGCGGATACTACCTTTGTCAGGCCTCCAACGGTGTGGGCTCAGACATCAGTAAGAGCATGATCCTCACTGTCAAGAGTAAGTGCCAATCATTCTCCTCTTGGCTTGAACACAGTTCTCTTCATACCCACAACTTCAGGATTTCACACACTGTATACAGAGACAAGGCTGAGATTTGTGGTGAGGAATCAACTCCTCTAGGATGCATTCTTGCCCCAGGCCTGTACAGCCTGTACCAAAACCCAACCAAACCTCGTCTCCCTGTCCTTTACTGGGGGATCTTTACTATTGATGGATGTGTTCCATCTGCTTGTTTGTGTGCTCCTAAATGTTTGGTGGGGAAAAGGGCTGATGAATTAGTGATGAAAACAAAACCGCAGGAACCCCTGCAATCAATAATCTATGTCTGAGGAACGGAGGAGAGATAGAAAAGTACGCAAAGAAAAGAGGAAGGAGGCAGACGAGCAGGAAGGAGGTAGTGGAAGAGGGCCGGGGGGGGCTTGAAGCGTGAAATGAAAATGGAGAACGAAAGGCAGAAATTGAGATGTCCATACATCTGTAATATATCCTCTGTTGCTAATACTACATCCCTGCTCTCTTGTCTCATTACGCCATATAATAGTATTTGTCACGCTGACATGTGTCTGTGATTCCGCTCAGTTCCCGCCATGATCACCAGCCACCCCAACACCACGATGGCGAGGAAGGGTCAGACCAAGGAGTTGAACTGCACGGCTCGCGGTGAGCAGCCCATCATCATCCGCTGGGAACGAGGGGACACGGTCATCGACGCTGAGAGGAACCCCCGTTACTCCATCACCATCAACAAGAAGGGGGACGAAGTCATCTCCACCCTAAAGGTCAGATACAGAATACTTCACTGACCGTTATAATACCAACTTTATTTCAGTAAAATCAGTTGATGATTTGTTTTTTTGTATAATTTCATGGAACTTTTTTTTGTCTTGATGTTCACAGCTGAACCCGGCGGAGAGAGGAGATTCGGTCTTCTTCTCCTGCCATGCCATCAACTCCTATGGAGAGGGCCGAGGGCTCATCCAACTCACTGTACAAGGTATCTAGTGTCATAAAACACTAGAGCTCATAACACAGAGATGATGGTGTATTAATTAATCCAATGGACAAATGTTTGGTACTAAAGATCTGATCTATCCATCACACAGAACCACCGGATCCCCCGGAGCTGGAAGTGAGGGAGGTGAAGGACCGGAGCATGAACCTGCGCTGGATCCAAAGATTTGATGGAAACAGCATCATCACCAGCTATGACATTGAATACAAGAACAAGTCCGGTAGGTGTCAAATACATACAAGTCTTTATGGCAGATTTTTAAGGATACATGTTTTAAAAATCTCAAATCTTTCCAATCGTGACAGACTCCTGGGACCACATGTACACGACCAGGAACATTTCGCCCACCAACAACCAAGCCAACATCGTGGAGCTGCACCCGGCCTGTGTTTACAGCATCCGCATGTATTCCTACAACAAGATAGGTCGCAGCCTACCGAGCAAAGAGCTCACCATCAGTACAGAAGAAGCACGTAAGTCGTCGTTCTTACCAAGTCGTCTGTGTTTCTTCCCTCTCTATATGGAGCAAGGCGGAAAATGTTGACTTTATGCAACGTCTCCCATTAACAGCTCCTGACGGGCCGCCGATGGAGGTGATCCTCCAGCCAATGACCTCTCAGAGCATCCGGGTTACATGGAGGGTAAACTCACTGCTGTTATTATATATATTATCTCCGAATGCAAGTCTCTGCAAAATCCCTGTGCACCTTAATCTCATCCCGACATTTCTTCCAGGCTCCTAAGAAGGAGCTGCAGAACGGGGTGATCCGAGGCTACCAGATCGGCTACAGGGAGAACGGTCCAGGCAGCAACGGCCAGTACAGCATCGTAGAGATGAAGGCTACCGGAGACAGTGAAGTGTACACCTTGGACAACCTAAAGAAGTTTGCCCAGTACGGGGTGGTGGTCCAAGCCTTCAACAGAGCTGGGACGGGCCCGTCTAGTACTGAGATCAACGCGACCACGCTGGAAGATGGTAAGAGAGCCGAGCGATGCAGCAGGTGGTGATATAAAGGGAAAGGTGTGTAAACACGACCGAGAGAGCAGCTGTTGGACACGGTGTCTGACAGAATGTGGGAGGACTCCACGGAGGGCACGAAGGAAAAGATCCATGAAGCAAAATTTCTTTTTAACGTGTCAAAAAAGAAGAGTATATCAGGATAGGAGCCGCATGAATTAACATGCATCTATAGACACAGATGCGCACATTTGCATTCCCATGATAACAGGCCGACCTTGAAGGTGCGTCTTTAAACCGATGAAGAGCTCGTGTTGAGTTGATAAAGCAGCCAGACACAGAGACTATTAAAAACGTTTCCGGTCGGACCTCGACAGTTTACTCTCGTCAGCGTTCTGTGTTTGAGAGGAAGGTGAGGGTTGGCGAGACGTCACCGCACTAAAGATACACGCGTGCTTTGGACCCACTCCAGAGAAGGTCCATGTCGGGCGCGGCGCAGTACGGCTGGGTGTGTTTGAACTGGTAACGGAAATGCAAATCGGCGCGGCTCGGTTTGCCTCTCAAAGCGAGAGTGGAAAAACCCCAAAAAATGTATGAAATAAATTCCCAGCACATCCACCATTATTCTTTCTACTTTAATTAGCACCCTCATTAGCCTTGTAGAAGGAGAGAGTGGTATATGGAACCCCATTACTCTCTAAATATCTGCCCACTCTACCTCCTTTTTCTCTTCCTCTTCCTGCCATCGCTTCCCTCCTCATCCTACTCGTCCTTTTTCATCTTTTTGTTTTTGCACACGGCTGATCCTCTGTTTTCTGACAGATACATATGGACTCTTCCTGCGGACGGTGATGATAGACACCCTGATAGTGATAGTAATTGAGCAGATAGGTAGTCTGACACTTCCTCTACAACTGCAATTACATTAAAGATGAACACTGTCTTTCCTCCGATTTTATCCTCCACATCTCGGCTCACCCCACCCTCCTCATTTGCATTTTAACCCCTTAAGGTGGAGCTCCTTTACTATTCATGCTGCTCTCTCTTGCTCCTCCATTCTCTACAAGCTAGCAGCGAACAAGAAGTCATTGAGAGCTAATTTGTGCTTATTTGGCTGATTTTGTTGCCTGTGCTTCAGCTGCAATGTTAGATCAGTCAGTTCCTCTTAACGACAGCAATAACCGAAGACCTTTGATTGAAATGACAACCTCAAAACTCCACATGTTCCTACCACTAACTCTCACATCCCTGCTTTCCTCCAGTGCCCAGCGAGCCTCCGCAGAACGTGCGAGCCATCTCGGTGACGTCGGACGAGGCGGTGATCACATGGGCGGAGCCTCCACGGCTGACGCTGCACGGTGTGCTGAAAGGCTACCGGGTGGTGTTTTGGTCCCTCTTCCCTGACGGAGGTGGGTGCTGTGGGGGCCGGGCCCAGTGGCCAATGCAGAGTAATTATCATCTATCTCATTCTAAACTTCACCCGAACCCACCCAACCTGCCTGTTCACATCGTGAGTCCGTGTTCACGTGTCGGCACCTGTCTCATAAAGCACTTCCCTTCGTGAGTGTCTTAGAATGTGTCAGTTTGCCCTTGTGTCTTTGTGAACGTCTGAGATTTTTGACAGCATTAATACTGATGAGATACCAGACGTTAAGTGTGTTAGTGTGTGTTTTTCGTATGTCTGTGGAATGCTGCCTTATAAAAGTGAAGTTAAATACGACTAAGAGAAGAGAGATAGTAGGAGAGACTCACAACAGAGGACCCAAACCAAGGACACTGTAGTTCATGATGGGTGTCTTTACTATTATACCACAGTTAAATAGTTTATAATAAATATTCAGCAAGTTCATGATTAACCAAAACCAAAATGGGCAAAGAAACCCAGGTCATCCACCCCCCCTACGATCTCTCTTAAATAAATCCTCCAAAACAAAAATATCTAGCAAAACTATAGTAGTAGTTTTGTAGTAGATTTGGGTTCTCTGTTCATGTTCGGTGTCCGTCCTCCTCAGAATGGGGAGAGATGCAGAATATCACCACCACACGTGAACAGGTGGAGCTGCGAGGGCTGGAGAAGTTCACCAACTACAGCGTCCAGGTGCTGGCCTACACACAAGCTGGAGACGGGGTCCGCAGCAACGTCCTGTACATCCAAACCCGCGAGGACCGTGAGTACACACACAAACTATTTGTGCAAATATTTCAAACATGCAAAATGTCTAAAAAGAGGAGAGCATCCATCGTGCCCTCGGGGTCAAGTGGGTATGGGAGGAGATAAAAGGGTGCTGGTCTGTATCTCAAACCCATGACAAAAGCTCATCTATGCTAGGAAGCTCCATTAGCAGCGCTAATGAGAATTAAGAGGCTTTGGGTACTCGGCTCAGGGCTGGCGGGAGACGCTCGGGGAGGAGGGGGTTCTCTCCCGCAGCATGTAGCATACAGGAGTCAGCCATCAGCCCGGGCCAGCATCCTTTCCACCAGCACTCTTGCCATAGGCACAGGGATTAACTCTTCTTGGATTAGAAAGAATTAATTTTGTGCTTACACCATTGGAGGAGGGATTACAGTCAGATCCATGTCTCTTCATAGAGGAGGGGGAGGAGGTAACACGGACGGACGACGGGGAGATAGGAAGATGATCATACGGCCTATTGTGGACTGAAGAAGTCAATGAGGCAAATGTGAAAGCCAAGAAATGTCATTTCTGATCCAATTTTCTGTACAGATAACTGCTTGACTTACCACATTTTCAGGGTGTATGAACTATGCCACAGCCCACCCCGGTTGGTACAGTAGACCCTGATACATACATGTACATTTGGCTGCTCACCTTGTGCCATCATGCCTCTATTCCTCCTCATCACACGGCCCGTGCTGGCTGTGCAGCAGACTGTTTGTCTGTCTGGAGTCCTGGGCAGATTTTGGGCACCAGATGGGACTTAACTACCAAACCAGCCCACCCCTCCCCACTGCCACTCCTACTTTGACACGGAGGTCCAGTTATGATAATGATGACTGCCTCCTCCGTCCCTCCCCACCGCCAATGCCAACCATTCTCACTCCCCCCAGGAACGACACCTATCGTTCTTCCCGTCCTTGCCTCTCTCCTTTAAAGCCCTTGCTACATCGACCCTTTCTGTTGTTTTATTTTATCCCTGCTCATTTAAAGTAAAGGATCAAGGAGTACGAGGGCTTTTACTGACTGAATGACTGGATCAGGGGGCCTCACATACAAAAAAAGAAATGGGGGGTGGATTTAAGAGGGTTTGGTTTCGCACTGCACTGCCGCCTTCTGCAGACCCCAGTTGAGGCCCGCTGTCAAAAGCACCTAATATTTATGTTGGGGATTGAATTGGTTTGACACTGTGAGCCCCATGGTGTACGGCTTACGAGACAACAGCATCATTGTTCACCTTTCGGTGTATCCAGTGTCCCGGTGTGTTCTTCTGTAGAGCATTCGTCCATTTTAAACTCTCCTCGTGACTTCAGCTTGATTACTCGTAATCAGAGTATCAAGTGGCGTACAGTGTGAGGCCGAAGTGGCTAACGCAGGATCAGACACTGGTGTCTAATCTGTTTGGCGGGATTGAGAGTTAAGAGAAGGCCGGGTGTCACGGAGTCAGAACTGCTGACCAATGTCTGAACATATGTCGCCGCCGCCGTCCATCCAAAGGGACTTCTTTCAAGTCCTCTCAGAGCGGCTTAGTGCAGGATAAGACTAGAAATCTGTAAACAAGCCTTATCACTTTAATAGGAGTTCAACACCCGGCGTGTCCAAAGCACACAAAAACACACATGGATGTACATGCATACACACGCCTGCCCCGCTCATGTGCCTATGTGTCTTATACAGTTCCTGGTCCACCAGCTGGTATCAAGGCGGTTCCCTCCTCCCTTAGCAGTGTGGTCGTGTCCTGGTTGCCTCCCCACAAACCAAATGGTGTCATCCGCAAGTACACCATCTACTGCTCCAGTCCAGGATCTGGACAGCCGGTGAGTCCCTGCTATGTGTGACCCATAAGGGGCCAGAAGAAAATGATCAGGGTGATCAGCTTCAGTAAAATCTACAAATCTGAACCATTAATGTATCAATTATTATCAATTGAGCCTGTGTACGCGTGTGTGTCCTCATGTGTATGTGGCTTTCTGTGTCACACTTTCACCGTGTTTGCACCATCGCTTTATTTCCTGCCCTCCCAGATGAACAGATGAGGTTGTCTTGGCAACGTGATGAGACGTAGATATGCAAATGAGGCAGAGAACAAGCTCACACATGCACACTGCCGCATCAGAAACACACACACACACACACACACCCACAGACATCACATTTCAACATTTTTCTATTTATACACTCGTGTGCGGCGTTTTCAGTTTTGTCAGATCATGTGCGCGCAAACACCAGCGCATAGTGAAACCTGATATCAGGCGAGAATCCCACTTTCTTATTATTCATAAATACTCCTCCATTTTTGTGCATGAGTGCCATGTAAATGAGCACGGTGGAGAGGAGAGAGGGAGGGAGGAAGGGAGGGGGAAAACTGAGGTGGAGAGAAAGACACACCATTAGAGGTAGGGAGAGGACGAGGGGAAAATGGGGGAAAAAAGAGAGAGATGAGGGTAGAGGAAGAGAGGGGAGACTGACAGACAGACAGGGAAGAAGGGAGGAGCAGAGGAGGGTATCAGTCACATCGAGATGAGAGTGCTTTTGTCCGTCTTTTCATTATCTCCCTGTATCACTCCCTGGATCACCACAACACCGCTGCTATTCTGGAGGAATGTTCGTACCCCCTCCACGCACAGCAAACACACACACACACACACACACACACACATCCTCCCTCCCTCTGTCCCTCCATCCTCTTCACTGATCGAGACAGAAAAGGAGAGAGGGAAAAGCAAATGGTGAAGATGAGCACTAAGAGATGAACAGATTAAAGAGATAGAACAAAGAATTGACTTGAGTGAAAACTATTTTTTCGTGCACCCGTTGACACACGAGTGTTTGTGTGTCTGCAGGTGTGTGTGTGAATATTGTTTGAAAAAAGGTGTTTATAGGAAAGAAGAAAGCCATTTGAAGACATCATTTAATCTGGGATTGAGGCCTAAGGTGCTATTTTTTTAAACCAAGTGAATACATCTGCACAAATAGGCATAAATGATTTAATTTGTTTCAAATTAATTTATACTAGTGGACTGATGTTGCCTGTTCTTCCTTCATTTAAGGTGGACGCTCCAAATTAAAATAAAATATATTTATTGGCACATCATGATCATGTTAACCTTGTAGGTTTCAAATCAAGTTCACGCTGCAACATAGAAAACGGTCCCGAGTGAGACACAAGATATTAAAATGATATAAATAGCTTATAAATGTGTAATCACAAAATGCAATAAATACGTATCCTTGAATTTTAATTAAAAAACACAAATATAAATATAATCTCACACGTCGTCATTTTTAATTTGTAAAAGTAGGATAAAAATGATACAAACATTTTAATATAAATAGAGGAGTTGAGATGAAAATTTAAAAAAAAACACTAATGCATTCATTAGGGTGATTTCTGTCTTTTATTTAAAGGTGAGATGTGCTAAAATGATCATTTATAGAATTTAGATGAAAAGCATCTTGTCGCAGCTATCAGAATGTGGCTGCAGGCCTGCCTCTCATTAAAAGTGTGTGTACAAACCTTCGGTTCTCCATTTATTCAGATACAAACATCCCAATAAACAGTTCCACCAATAAAAGAGGAATACTGCATTACAAACAGTTCTAATGTCACAGGCCTTCACAAAGGACATAGTGACAGATACACTGATGGTGGAGGCTGCAGTGCACCTGCCCATCAACCAAAGGACACTACTTCAACATTGGAGGAGCCGGGGGATGAACCAGAAACGTTCCTATCATTAGATGATCCACTCTTATCACCGTCACCCGTTGAGTTCTTGAACTGACCACCTCTTCTGTTCCTACTCAGACAAGTCAAAAGTTCCCCCTTGAAAAAGAAGCAGCCCCCCGGCCTGTAACATCACCAGTTCTCTAACCTCAGACTGTGTGCCCTCTGTCCCAGGCACCCAGTGAGTACGAGGCCAACCCAGAGATGCTGTTCTACCGCATCACGCACCTTAGCCGTGGCAAACAATACCACATCTGGGCAGCGGCGGTGACGACCGCTGGCCGAGGCAACATCAGCTCAAAGGTCATCGTGGAGCCTGCTGGGAAAGGTAGGTCGTCCAGGGGAGCCTGTTGTGGAGGAGAAGGGTGAAGTGATTTTTGCAAAGGTTATGAGGCAGAGTGCTGTAAAGATGGCTATTAAACTGCAACATAATCTCCAGTACACAGGTCACTTTCATCACTCCCTCTCCTTCTCTTTCTGTCTGCTCTCCTCGCTATTGATTGACAGCCAAAGTATTGATTGAGTACCAGATATGTTGCAAGAAACGCTGTTGTTAATTATGTGGTGATGAACAGGGCCTATCTAGTAAAATGACCCTTGGGGAGAGACCTAGCAGGCAAGAATCAATAGAGGGGAGGATCTATCGCGTGAAGATAGACTGAAAAGAATAGGTTAGAGGAGGACCTCGGCCGTGAATAAAGGCCTTTCCCCTCAGACAAACTGGGCCACTCATTCAGTAAACAACAGACGGGGGTAAGACGCCCTCTAGAAGAAGAAAGACAGCTTGGTGGGAGAGGTGCTGAGGCAGTTTTTATTTGGCTTTGTCTCTGTATCATCATCTGTGTCTCAGGGTATGTATAGAAGGCCGGGTTTAATCCATTTCTTGTGTCATTGTTTGCAGTCCCGGCTAAAATCCTGTCCTTCGGGGGCACGGTGACCACACCCTGGATGAAGGAAGTGCGTCTGCCCTGCAGCTCAGTGGGCGAGCCGGCCCCCACGATTAAATGGACCAAAGACAGGTCAGAGTTCATCATACAACACTTGATCGTCAGCGTCTTGACTCGCTAACACTGATACTGCTGACTGAAAACACAGATAACTAAACATCTCTAACCTGTCTGTCATTTGTCAGTGAGGACTCTGCCATCCCGGTGACAGCTGACAATCAGAGGCAGATCTTATCCAACGGCACACTGGTGCTACGTTCAGTCAAAGCAGAAGATTCAGGGTACTACACGTGTACGGCCACTAACACCCTCGGCTTCGACACCATCATAGTCAATCTTGTCGTTCAAGGTAAGACAATGGGTGAAGCTGACCAGAACAGGGGTGCTTGATGGTGTTTCAGTCTTGGACTAACTGTCTGTGTGTTCACGTCCAGTTCCTCCTGACCAGCCCCGTCTGACTGTCTCCACCACTTCCACCTCCTCCATCACCCTGGCTTGGATCCCCGGGGACAATGGTGGAAGCTCCATCAGAGGTACACCCCATGTTTCCGCATTTTACTTGCTTGTCCACCTTGCAGATATCTCCAGAAATACCTTGGGCTTCAGTTCAGATGCTGCATATAGTTGTGTAAACAATGATCTTGTTTCTGGGTAAGATGTTGGGAACCTGTTTGCAGCTGTCTGCTGCCCCCTGGTGTCCAACAGATTCAGCAGCAGAAAGGCTCCTCCATATTCTAATTTTGGGGGATTTTACAAAATGTTGTTGGAATTACTTGTGCGTGACATGAAGCTGTGGATCCTGCAGGATTTGTGCTGCAGTACTCTGTGGACAACACCGAGGAATGGAGGGACGTGTTCATCAGCTCCACTGAACGCTCCTTCAGGTTGGACAATCTGCGTTGCGGAACTTGGTACAAAGTCAAGTTGGCCGCGAAGAACAGCGTGGGCTCAGGACGCATCAGTGAGATCATCGAGGCTAAAACCCACGGCAGGGGTGAGGACGGGTTGTTGATATTCTGTAGAGAAAAGTGAAGCAGGACATAAGGGAAAAGGAATTAACCACTGAAAAGGAGATGATCTTCATCGTTGCTCTTCTTCTCTACAGAGCCGGTGTTCAATAAGGACCAGCCCCTGCTCACCCACATCAACTCCACTCATGCGGGGCTCAACCTGCAGGGCTGGACCAGCGGCGGCTGCCCCATCACTGACATGATGCTTGACTTTAGGCCCAAAGGCACCTGGGCCTGGCAGAGCCTCAAGGCCAACTCCACCACTCAGCTCTTCCTCAGCGAGCTGCGTGAGGCCACCTGGTATGAGCTGAAAATGAAGGCCTGCAACAGTGCTGGATGTGGCAACCAGAGTTCCCAGTTTGCCACCACTGACTATGATGGCAGTAAGTGTATAGTACACAGTGCCCATCTCATTTGTCCATCATATCGGTCAGACTTTTGGATATTAAATCTCCTCTTTCTACTCTC
>CAAKHC010009304.1:163200-187879 GCA_901007825.1 Macroramphosus scolopax | reverse complement strand
CCCCCCAATGTACCTTAGTTTCACTGAAATACAATATCATATACAAATAATGAAAAAGTTATGCTAATAGTTTCTTATAAAGTAGAATATCTTAAAATATAAATCTTAAATATTAATGTGAACTGAACACAGCTGATTCATTTTTAAACACACACACAGTCAGGATGTTAAACTGTAGGTTGGGTGGTGTTTAACCGTCTCTCCTCCGGACTCGAGGACGATGTTGTAGCTTTTTGTTAACAGTATTATCATTATTATTATTATCATTATTATTATCATTATTATTATTATTATTATTATTATTATTATTATTATTATTATCATTATCATTATTATTGTCATTTACCATCGTAAGTTGTCATGGTTACCAGGTGTGTTTCCTTCATAGATATCAGTGATGTGATGGAGGTCCCGGCCTCTGGACAACATTCTGATGTTCATGAAGCAGCTGACAAACTAACATGAATTATATTTTACAGAGGACAACAAGCTCGCGAGGCCAGCGCAGGTTTACATACCTGGGGGGAAATATTTGGAGGTTATAGCGGGACAAGCTGTGGAACAGCACCCAGACCCTTCGTACCCTTCAGACCCCTCAGATCCCTCAGACCCTTCGTACCCTTCAGACCCCTCAGATCCCTCAGACCCTTCGGACCCTTCAGATCCTTCAGATCCTTCGGACCCTTCAGACCCTTTGTATCCTTCAGACCCTTCTGATCCCTCAGACCCTTTGTACCCTTCAGACCCTTAGACCCTTCTGATCCCTCAGACCCTTTGTACCCTTCAGACCCTTCGTACCCTTCGGATCCTTCGGATCCAGATCTGTGTTTCGTTCTCCAGGTGTGTTCGACCTGCCCTGATCTCACCTCAGTTCTGGAGGAGGAGGTCCCGGCCACATGTGGCCACTTTTCTCCTGATTCTTACTCGTGCTGACAGGACAGCGGGAGGAGAGCGAGGTTTTCCAGTTACTCACCTCTCCCAGCACTCCCAGTAGAGGAGGAGTTGGAGGTGGTGGTGGTGGAGGAGTTGCAGGAGGAGGAGGTGGTGGTGCAGGTGGAGGAAGAGCTGGAGGAGGTGGTGGTGAGCCCCTCCATGTCGGCTGCGCTGTGTGAGTGTGACAGACAGAGGGCGCTCATCGGCAGTAAACCTTCCTGGAAGACAACAAACGGACGAGTGTAAACAAACCCGAGGCTCTGAACTGGGTCGGTCTCATTTGGTTCTGGTGGTGTCGGACGTTCACCTGCTGCGGCGTCTGATCGGTGGTTCTGACCAGACACCAGCCGGGCCGCTCCGCTGAGCGCTCGACGAGCTCCACAGTCTGACCGCAGCGAACGCTGACCTCTCCTGGTGACCCCGAGGAGAAGTCCAACAACACCACCACTAACTCGCAGCCGCCGGACAGCTGGACACACAAAAGGGACAGGTGAGGAACGAAGGTTTGAAGTGCTGCATCAGCATTGTCTCCACACACACACACACACACACACACACACACACACACACACACACACACACACACACACACACACACACACACACACACACACAGACACACAGCGTCCGTCCGAGTGTGTCCTCCAGTCTCACGTCCTCTCCTCCGTCCTCAGCCTCAAACACAAACGTGTGATAATAATAGTTGATAATAGTGAAGAAACTTCCAATAACTTTCATCTGTAAACTGTCACTTCACCTACAGCCACAATATTGATACCAATAATCAACAGCAACATGACCACCAATACTTTAGGTATTGATCCATGTCCTGTAGCAATAATATGATCGATCAGTTCAGGCGTCGTCATCTTCCTTTCTGGAATGAAGCTTCCATCATGTCCTACAGTGGGAGGAGGTGGAGACCTTTCCACACAGTATATACAGTCTATGGATCGACCTCAACAAACACGACGTCATCGAACGATCGAAGGATCCAACCTGAACCTTTGATCGATGCCGACAGTCACCGTGATCAGAATCTGTCTCCACGTTCTAACAGTCAACTTCTCTCAGCCTTAGAAAACTTCCAGCTTCCAGTTTGACAATAACGGAACCGTCCGACTGCAACGAGCTCCAGAAGCTTCCCCGTGAACAGCTGCAGGGTCAGAGGTCAGAGGTCACCGGCGCTCACCCTCAGCCTACCAACATCAGGTAACATAAATCAAACGTACCTCGTCAGGACAGCAGAGACGATTCTAGAAGGAAGCAGACGAGGAAAAGAGGAAACTCCCCGACACACACACACACACACACACACACACACACACACAGCAGCTGTAGCAGCAGTGATGAGGTCATGAGACTGTGCGACACACCCCTCAGTGTGTGTGTGTGTGTCTGTGTTTGTGTGTGTCTGTATGTGTGTGTGTCTGTGTGTGTGTGTGTGTGTGTGTGTGTGTGTGTTACCTTGTCACTGTCAGCGGTGTTTTGGGATGTCCGGGAGGCGATGGAGACGGTGTCCGGCTGACTGCTGGCATCACCCAGACTGTCTGCGTCCTCGCTGGTCTCCCTGGCGGACAGAAAGACAGACGGGTGTGTCTTCCTGTTTTGAATTGTAGTTTAACTGAAGACAAGCATGAGGACACAGCATGTGCGTCTGTCTGTCTCGTTTGGTGTGACTGATGAAGTGTGGAAGGAGACTTCAGCCCCGAACCGGGACATCGACGGGTCATTTAACTTCATTAATGTAACGTATCGGACGTGTCATGTCCTGATGAACAGGGCGGCGCTGAACTCAGCAATTGCTGAAAGGAGTTTGGTACAATCTCTTTCACAGGGACAGAACGTCCTGCAGCCAGGTGGAGGGTCAAAGGTCACAGGACAGTTTTTATAGATCACGTGGTCGGAGGCATCTGACATGGGTTTGTTAACTGCTGACCTGCGTGAGATGCTGCGCTGTCGTCCTAGAGTGGGGTTGGGTGTCTTCGGGAGGGGGATGGGCTCCCTCAGCGCCCCCCGCAGGTGGCCCCGCCTCTCCTGGATCACCTGGCGAATGCTGCGGACCCACTCCTGCTTCAGCTCCAAGGACGACGCCTGTGGACGTGTGAGGTTTTGATTGGTTATTGATTTTCTTATCAGTAAACAATTACAAAGTTAAGAGCATCAGAAGGACCCTCCAGCCTACCTTCAGCACGGTCTTATTGTCAGAGGTCGGCGTTCGCCCGACCCACAGAGCAAACTTACAAGGATCCCCCTCGATGTGCTCGGTGACGCCCAACTCTGAGGTCTGACAGGGACAGAAGACACAAAGAGACGGTGAGACTGGGACAACATGTGATGTCTGCTGTGTGTCCACCCGGTGTGGGTGTGTCCACCCGGTGTGTCCACCCGGTGTGTCTACCCGGTGTGTCCACCCGGTGTGGGTGTGTCCACCTGGTGTGTCTACCCGGTGTGTCCACCCGGTTTGTCCACCCGGTGTGTCCACCCGGTGTGGGTGTGTCCACCCGGTGTGGGTGTGTCCACCCGGTGTGGGTGTGTCCACCCGGTGTGTCCACCCGGTGTGGGTGTGTCCACCCGGTGTGGGTGTGTCCACCCGGTGTGGGTGTGTCCACCCGGTGTGTGCGTTACCCTCAGTCTGCTCTTGTAGAGGTATTTTGTCCGTCCCGAAGAGTCTTTCATCTCTTTGCTGAAGATGAGTGACAGCTCGAACAGGAAGAGGTGTCGGTCCCGCCCTTTCCTGATCAGAGACTTTGGCTCCCAAACCAGGAAGGAGTCCTGCAGGAGAAGCTCACCTTGCACCTCCAGACCCTCCTCCAGACCTGAGAGTGACATCACATGTTATTGATCTTCATCAGGACATGAAGACGATCATTCCTGCGGTCTGTTGTTACCTTCCAGCATGCTAACATGCATAGCATCGTTAGCTCTCTTAGGGACACTCAGCATCACGTCCAAGCCTTCCTTGATCTCACCTTTACCTTCTTCACAGCACGCTAACAACTCCTAGCAGACACACCAGACTGATGTTACACTCAGATTCATGAAGTCACATGTTGTGTTTGTGTTCCATGTGGAACCAGACGGACCTTCAGCAGGAGCTGGTACTTGGTGATCCTCTGAACTGGTTTGATGAGAGCTGAGGAGATGGAGTTGGTGAGGGCGTGTCTCCTCTGGACCTCCTGCACAGACACACACCACACACCACACACACACACACACACACACACCACACACACACCACACACACACACACACACACCACACCACACGCACACACACCACACACACACACCACACACACACACACACACCACACACACACACACACGTTCTGTACGTTAGGTCCATCACCAAACTTCATATGTTCATTTTGTATTTCTAATGCTGTAAATGAAGCTGTTGTCAGATTAAAGGACCAGTGCCAACATCAAGATGACGGATGGCTGGATTCCATTTCTAGTGGGAGCGTGTCCTGACCTCGAAGAATCCCCCGCCGTGCTGCTGGATCAGTAAACTGGAGTCAGGTTTGTTCCGGCAGTACGTCACGTACATGTGGAACTTATCGGCCTGAGAGGAAGAACACGGATTAACTGACGGGATGCAACTCATCATCATCATCTTCATCACCGGCATCGCTTCTGATTTAAAATGAAGCAAACTGGTTACCCAGGTAACGAAACAATGTCCAACATCTTCAGGAAGCTGCTCGTAGTTCTCCAGCTCCTTCAGGAAAATACTGCAAAACACAGAGTACTGCAGTAGTCCACAAAGAATACTGACCAGTTACTGCAGTGCTGTAGTAAATGCTGGGTGGTATTACTGCTTATTTATTGTTACTGTGTAGTATTCTTGTATCATACTGGTCCTTGTGTACTTCCTGTATTATTCCAGTACCTGTTGTGGAACTCGTAGATGTCCTGGATGTTTCCGAACACGACGTCGTCCTTGTGGGTCAGACCCTGGGGGACGTCCTCTGAGCCGCTCGTCATCTCCCACAGGTACGTCTGCATCAAGTTACAGAATCAGGAAGTACTACCAGCTGTGATGTAGTACCACAAGGTCTCATGTACGACTTTGAAGACTTTGAATGAAATTCCGATGCAGACTTTAATGAGCTGCAGTACCTCGATACACTCCTGCAGGTCCCGGACGTAGACTCTCTCCGTCTGCAGCAGCTCGGCCATGATGTACCTGCAGACACACCGGTGTTACTGAGGCGTCGCCCTCACGCCATCACGCCCTCCGACACTCGTGGTACTCACTCTTTCTTGCGTGCGGAGCGTCTCTTCTCGTCGCTGACCTGGTGGCTGGGGTCCGACAGGTTCACCTCGGGGTCCGAGTCCGACAGGCTGTTGGGGATCAGCTCCAGTTCCAGGTCCTTGTTGTCCTGCCGGGACACCGTAAAGGATGCAGTATTCTGTTCATTTGTTTGATACACAGATTTTCACCTCCCGGACACATACCTGTGAGCACCCCCCCATCGCCGTCTCCAACAGGTGGCGGTACTGCCCCATCCTGACCGTGAAGTCCCGGTAGCGTTTATCCACTGTAGAAACGCAGCGACGTAGCTCCACGCGGTGGGCGTGGCCTTTAGCCAGCATGCTCTCCGCAAGCTGGATCAGCAGGTGAACCTTTTCCTGGGTGTGCTGAGGAAGCGAGAGATGGGCGGACGAAGGTTCAACACAAAGGTACGATCATCAAAAACTACACTAACAACATCCTTTGATGGCGTCCAAATATCCGAACTCACCTTGGCAGAAACACAGAATTCTCTGTGCTGGTTCAGCAACTCCTGCGTCTCCGCCACCGTCGCCCCTGGCGACGTGTGCCCGGCCAGGTAGTGGTCACCTGACTGCTGCAGCCAATCCAGAGCCTGCAGGGAAAAGAAACATTCAGTGTTTCCTCCCACTGATCAGCATCAGTGAGGAACCTGACAACCGGAGAGCGGCCGGCCGGCTACCTGCTGGGCGTGGCTCTGGAACATCAGGTACTGCTGACACTGGTCCAGGCGGCGCTTCTTCAACGTCCAGAAATGAAGAACTCTGTTTTCTCTCTGGAGCAACTCACTGAGGATACCTACACACAGACACACACACACACACACACACACACACACACACACACACACACACACACACACACACACACACACACACACACACACACACACACACACACACACACACACACACACACACACACACACACACACACACACACACACACACACACACACACACACACACACACACACACAGACACACAGAAACTGATACACACTCAGGGATCCAGTCCAGCTCCACCGTACGTCTAATTATCTCTGTTTCTGTGTGTGTGTGTGTGTGTGTGTGTGTGTGTGTGTGTGTGTGTGTGTGTGTGTGTGTGTGTGTGTGTGTGTGTGTGTGTGTGTGTGTGTGTGTGTGTGTGTGTGTGCGTGTGTGTGTGTGTGTGTGTGTGTGTGTGTGTTAGGTGTCTGTTTACCTTTGACCTGTTGCTCCGGCACCCGTGAGTGCCCAGTGACCTCAGTGACCCCTGTCACCCCCGACACGGTGACGTTGTGGCCGGAGATGTTCGCCATGGTGACACTGTTGCGATGGATGTACTTGAGGAAAACTTCGGCATTCCGCCTGGCGAGGGTGCAGGCCTGTCGCCATGGAAACAAAACTGTTAGGGAACTTTGATACAACACTATCAGCTCTTATGTGTTCACAGATCTGACGGTTCCCCGGATTATTCCAACCAGGTTAATATTCTGTTCATTGACTACGTCAGCTTCAGTTCTCCATTGTTGCTGTGATGTTCCAGATTAGAGACGGTTTCCTTCATGGTGGAAGAACTCATCCAGGACCTCCTGGTGGAGCTCACCTTCAGAAAAGCCTCCTTCTGCTCCATGTGTTTGTTCATGGGAGGCAGCAGCTGCTCCGGCTGTCTGTCTCCACCTCCACACCAGTCCTCCTCCCTGCGGTACTCCTGCTCCAGACTCTCCAACACCCCGCACACCTGGAGACACAGACAGGTCACAGACAGGTGGAGACAGACAGGTGGAGACAGACAGGTGGAGACAGACAGGTGCAGACAGACAGACAGACAGACAGACAGACAGACAGACAGACAGACAGACAGACAGACAGACAGACAGACAGACAGACAGACAGACAGACAGACAGACAGACAGACAGACAGACAGACAGACAGACAGACAGAAGGACCTGCTGTGATGTCCTGTAGAAGGCGGCGGAGGCATTGACTAGTTTCAGTCGGTCTTCGATCCTCAGCATCAGAGTCTGCCAGTGCAGCGCCACCGTCTGGGCACATGACCTCACTGCGTCTGGGTCATAGTGACCTGACCTGAAGGAGGTCAGAGGTCAAATCATAAGGATCTGCTTATTAGCCTGGAGTAATCATTTCATTGTTTGCTGAACTTTATCTGAACCGTAAAGGGGTTTAATAACGTGACGAACCTGACCAGCAGCTCCGCCCTCTGCTGCAGAGCCAGCGCCACCTGGTGGGTCCTCTGCAGGGAGTCGGCATGGAGGAGAGCCTGGACCCACACGGATACAAACACATTCATCCAACACCAGGACTGACTGACAGGACCGAGTTGCCATTGCAACAACACATCTGTGCTAGGATGGACATTTCTTGTCTTCTGCCTGCTGACTGTAAACTAACTGAACATCTACGTACACGTCATTAATCATCGGATCGGGTGTGTGCACTTCACCTCTATGGCCTGCTGGAGGCGCTCATGTTCCCGCTGCAGCTGCTCAGCTTCAGACAAACAGCTGGAGTTCAACATGCAGGAAGACAGCATGACCTCGCCCTCGGAGATCCACCCCAGCACCTGGCAGACCAACAGACAGACAGGTGTGTGTGTGTGTGTGTGTTACCTGTTTGACCAGGTGTGTGTGTGTGTGTGTTACCTGATTGACCAGGTGTGTGTGTGTGTGTGTGTGTGTGTGTTTGACCAGGTGTGTGTGTGTGTGTGTGTGTTACCTGATTGACCAGGTGTGTGTGTGTGTGTGTGTGTTACCTGTTTGACCAGGTGTGTGTGTGTGTGTGTGTGTTACCTGTTTGACCAGGTGTGTGTGTGTGTGTGTGTTACCTGTTTGACTTGGCTCTGCAGGTGTCTCAGCTGCAGGTTCTGCTCCAGATGTGTGTGTGTATGATCAGCGATCTGCTGCATCTCCTTCTGTTTGTCCTGCAGGAGACGCTGCAGCTCCTCCACCTGAGAGGAGAGACCCCCCTCCACCTCGGACAGCTCGATACCTGACACAGACACACACACACAAACACACACACGCATACTATTATTAGAAAATACAGTACATCGGTGTAAGTCCTCACAATTATAGCAATTGTGTGATCTTCAGCCGTGTGTGTGTGTGTGTGTGTGTGTGTGTGTGTCCATGGCAAGTGCAATACGCTGGTTTCCATGGGGACCAGCTGAGTGCTTCAGAGAGCAGTTTCCATGGTAACCCCATCCCCCTTTCCCCCTCCCCCATTATCCTCTCTGGCCCCCTTTCCCCCCGAATATCATCAGTGTGTTACTGAACCGGCCAGAGTATCACTGTAGTATCACCTGCTCTACTCTCCCCTAGTGACTTTAACGGCCCTTCAGGAACCACTTTAGAACCGACAATGATCCCTGGAACCACCATGTAGAACCCAAAGAACCTCCACTGGAACATAAAGGACCAATAGAAATCACTTCAGACCAGAGTAGCTCAGTGTCCGGCCTGAGGAGCCCTGATGGACCAGTGCAGCGCCTCATGTCATCACCCTCCCCTCTGTTGCCTCCACATTGTATTATTCAAAAACGTCTACGTTTGGTTTCACCTGATCAGGTAATCAAACTGAAAGTAATCAGAGTAGCAGCAGTAACTGTTCCCAGTCAGTATCACTGGTGTTCAACATCTCACCTGTCGCCTGGACCTCAGCGATGTACTGCTGCAGGTCGTGACCTTGTTGGATGACCTCATAGATCATGTTGTTCATCGCCAGCCTCCGCTCCATGTGCCTGCAGTTTACTGAGTCAGTCAACCTTTTTTAGCAGATATTTTGATGTTGATGTCACCACGTTTACCTGTGGATGCGCTGCTGTGCTAGTGTTAGCGCCTCGGGGCTAGCCTCTACTAGCCTTGACTGGCCCAGGGCCAGTTTGTCCTGGTTTGTGTCAGGCAGCCGCGGTGATACTAGCTTCTCAGCGGAGAAGTCCTGGGACTGTTTCTGGAGGTCCTGCTTCCAGGCGTCCATCTCCCCGGTTACCTAGGAAACACCTTATATATATTACACAACCTTAACACAGTGGAAGGAGTTTTAAGAAACAAATACGTATTAAATATCAACATGTGAAAATCCTTGACAGAGCACCTCCAGCATGCACTGCTGCAGGATGCGGAGCTGCAGGTAAACATCCAATCGGATCTTCCTCTGATGGAAAAGTTCCTCCAGCTGAACATGAGACTCCTCCAGCTGCTGCAGGACCGACTCCACATGGACCACTGAGCTGCCCTGGGGCCTGGAACAAACACACCCACCCTGGTCAACCAGTAATCAGGTATGCAAAGCTAGAAAACAAACGTACCCACACGTCACAGAAACTAGAAAACAAACGCATCCAAGCTAGTTCTAAAACCTGTAAACAAAATGCACCAACAATAATTACAAACACAAATACCACCGAGTCTCTTAGCTGCCTCGATGTGTGAAACAGACACCCCCCCACAGGCGGTCCGAAGCATGCAGCGGTGAGGCGAGGATCAAACACCCAGACTGACTGTGTGTACCTGAGTTGCAGTATGAGGTCTTCTCCTTCCCGAATGACACTCATTGCAGCTTCCTGTGGGCGGGGTTAGAGGCAGGGTTAGTGTGAGGGTTAGACGTCAAGGGTCAAAGGTCAGGGAGCTGTGAGGTTGTTATGACTGGGTTAGTATTTGAGGTCAGAGGTCAAAGGTTGGCTTGTACCTGTGTGTTGGCCTGCTGCTGCTGCTGCTGGCTGATGAGAGTCTGCAGAGCCTCGACAGTATCAGGACAAACACAGAGGTCTGAGGAGAGCTGCTTCTGGAGGCCCTCCATCCACACCGAGAGCTGGGGGTGGAGGGGGGGGGGTCATGATACTGAACTACTTCATGTGGTTGTACTGATAAAGTAATCTGATTACAGCTTTCTGTCATCTCACCTCTTTAGTGTGAGTGTAGAAGGAAACAGCCAAGTCCAGCAGCAACTTCCTCTGTTCCACCCTCTGAATGAACGCCTGCACACACACACACACACACACACGCACACACACACACGCACACACACACACGCACACGCACACACACACACGCACACACACACATATACACACACACACACACGCACAAACACACGCACAAACACACGCACACGCACACATTTCATTGAGCCCCCCCTCCTCCATCAGGTGTGACCATATGAGTGTGTCGGTCTGTCGGTGAGGTACCTGCATGCGGAGCTCCAGGTCCCTGGCCGCCTGGTAGATCTCCTCCTCTTCACACTCCCCCGACTGAGCCAGCTGATCGGCCGCTTCCAGGAGCTTCTCTGCGTTGGTGTACGTGTTCTGAAAGCAGGTGAGTTCACGATTCGAAGGTAAACCCTCACCATAGTCAACCAGACAATATTGAATCAAGACGTTGCAGAGCAGTAAGATGGAGCCCACTGCTGGAGTATTTAACTTGTACCTGCGGGTATCGTACGTACAGGTGAGCCTGATCAGACACGGTTTAGTTACCTGGGCAACCTGCTGGAAGTCGTCGTGGCGTTTCTGCAGTGCTCGCGCTCGATGAAGAGATTTCCCAACGCCGCTGTGCTTGTTCAGGAAAACCTCACCATGCTGCTCCACCCAGTTCAACACCTGGGAGACAGACAGACAGACAGACAGGTGGAGACAGGCAGACAGGCAGACAGGTAGACAGGTAGACAGGTAGAGGGAGAGACAGACAGGTCAAGACAAGACACGGTGAAGGAGCTGAGTTGGTTTCCATCACCTGCTGGACGTTTGTCGTACCTGTCTGACATCCTGTTGAAACACGCACAGCTGCAGGCGCTGGTGGAGGCGGAGCTTCCGGTGCTGCCACGCCCCCTCCACCTCATTTTGACCCTGTGACAGGAATCGATACAGGTGAGTCCACCTGTCTGTCTGCTGGTCAGTGACAGCGGGACAGGATGATGTGTGACAGGAAGTGTGCTGTACCTGCATGACTTGGTGCAGAGCTCCCATGATGCCGTGTGTGGCTGCACTGAAGTCTGGTTTGGTTGCCGACTCGTCAGAATCGGTTGCCGAGCAACGCTGCAGAACATCCAATAAGGCTTTACCACTCTCACTGACCTGCAGATCCACAGGTGTAAGTGTCAATATAAGTGACGGACAGACAGGTGATCAGAGAAACTGACAGACAGACAGGGGATCAGACAGACAGGTACCTGTGTGTAGTTCGAAGAGATCTCCTCATTCAGCTCCTGGTGTTTTTTTACAGCAGCCTCCAGCTCTGCTGTTGCCGATGGCAACGACCCTTCCGAGCATACCTGAACCCAACCCTCCACTCTGAGCAGGAACTGGACCAGGTAGAGAGACAGACAGGTCGAGAGACAGACAGGTCGAGAGACAGACAGGTCGAGAGACAGACAGGTCGAGAGACAGTCAGGTCGAGAGACAGTCAGGTCGAGAGACAGTCAGGTCGAGAGACAGACAGGTCGAGAGACAGACAGGTCAAGAGACAGGCGTCAGTAGAATAAAAGTTTCATGAAGTCTGTAAGGCGGTACAGTCAACAGACAGGTAGACAGACAGGTAGGTCGGTTTATTGATCACCTGTTCTGCTCCCTTGTGGAAGCCGGTTGCCATGGCGAGGGTATTGCTACGCTCCTCTAGTGCCATCGTGAGGGACTTCCAGTCTTCCTGTAACCGTGACGACACTGTGGCAATCCGCTCCGCCCCGTAGTGACCTGCTTCTGCAAGCCGCGCCGCCACGGTAACGACACTGTCCACATTCACACTGCCATTCTGCACACACACAGACAGTGATGTCATCAAGGTTCAAACACCACAACAACCAACACGGTGTGACCTCACTGACCATGCAGTTAGCGGTGAAGTGCTGGTGTTGTGTTTGGAGGTCGAGGGCGTGCTGGTGGTTCTGACCCACTTCTGCCAGACTCTGCACAAACAGATCCTTACTGTGAGCGATCCACTCCGACATCTGAGAGAGAGAGAGAGAGACAGGTGGAGAGAGAGACAGGTGGAGAGAGGGAGTAATTATTTGAATGAACCGGGACGTCTCTTGCAGCACTCCATGTTGGGACCCTGCCCCCCCACCTTGGTGGCGTCCTGTTCAAACAGGTGGAGCTGCAGCGCCTGGTCCAGGTGGAGCTTCCTGTCGTTCCAGCTCTGCAGCAGGTGGCTGCGAGCCGCTTGCAGTCGGTCCAGCAGAGACGACACCTTTGGCGCCACACTCTGGAAGTCTGCCCCGCCGGACAACCAGCTGCCGTGGCTCCCGCTGCCCCCACCACCTTCAGTAGAGGCATCACTGTGGGAGGGGCCAAGGCGCATGCGCTGCAGCAAGCACCGCCCCTCTCGTTCAAGAGCGTCGACGGGGGCGGTGGCGATGCTGTTACGGAGACGACCATGTTCCTCAAGGAGCCTGGATGGAGCACATTGATGAGAAACAGCTGACCCCTGGACTTCATCCACTTCATACTGCACGAGACAACTACATCAAGTACAACGCCACGCCCCCCCCGCAACACGCCGGATAATCACTAATCATCTGGTCATAAACACTGTTAATGATCAGTAATCACGGCTCCTCACTTGCGGGCCTCGTCCACATCCTGGGCCTCTGGTAGTCGGCTCAGCCCGGCCTCCAGCTGCTCCAGCTGGGCCAGCAGCTGCGTGGCGGCGCCGGAGAACTCCTCCAGACCCAGACGCAGCTCGGTCCACTCCACATGGTCGTACTCCAACGAGCCGCTGAGGTCAGAGGTCAACTGAGAGGGGTCAACCAACCGGGAGAGGCCATCCACTGACACCAGGCTGGTCTGAACACCATGAGAGGACTGAACATCAACAACTGAAGAATATGGAGGAGCACTCCAGGAATACAAAGTACTACTGCTGTACTACTTCTGACAGGTTTATTAGTACTGCAGTAGGACTCCCTAGTAGTTTATTAGTACTGCAGTAGGACTCTCCAGTAGTTTATTAGTACTGCAGTAGGACTCCCCAGTAGTTTATTAGTACTGCAGTAGGACTCCCCAGTAGTTTATTAGTACTGCAGTAGTACCTCAAAGCTGAGCTTGGCGCTGCCCAGGTTGGTCTTGTGTTTCTGCCAGAAGGTGTCGGGTTTGATGAGCAGCGCCGAGTGGATGTTGGAGGAAAAGGACTCCTGAAGCGTCCGTAGGACCGGCTTCACGCTGTCCCACTTACTGCCACGCATGTCCACCACCACCGTGAAGCCACGAGCACGCACGTCCTCACTGAGAGACAGACAGGCAGGGACAGTGTTAACACGTCCTCACTGAGAGACACACAGGCAGGGACAGTGTTAACACGTCCTCACTGAGAGACAGACAGGCAGGGACAGTGTTAACACGTCCTCACTGAGAGACAGACAGGCAGGGACAGTGTTAACACGTCCTCACTGAGAGACAGACAGGCAGGGACAGTGTGTACCTTGGTATGGTCAACAGATACGTCACCAATCGACTGAGATCTTCCTGTTTTATTCGATCATGATTGGTCCTGGCAGGGAAGGTCAGGATTGGTCCGCCTCGTTTGTCCCGTCCACCTGGACAATAAACTGGGTCAAGAACTGGTCCAGAACAGGACTGAAGTGTGTTTGTTTGTGGACTCACCTGAGACGAAGGCCACTTTCTCTCTGAGCACCGTCAAGACGTCAACGGCCCGAACACTCTCTGCTTTAACACCACCTGAGACAGACGGAGACGTGACTGACAGCGGTGTCCCACAGGAACCGCGTCCACTTTCAAACATAGAGTCATGTATAGCTCCTTTAACTAAAGATGCTGATTTGAGGCTCCGCCCAACCACTGACAGGAGCCAATCAGGCTCCAGGGGGGGGAGCTGACAGACAGACCTCCTGCATCATCCAGCTAATCCGACTCTCTCTCACACTGAGGCAGCAACATCTCACATTAGCAGAATCAGGAGAAGAGAAAGGGAACGCTCCCCACTTCTCCTGTCCTGTTAGAGTCCTTCAGTCGTTTCTGACGAGCTGACGGGCGACACCCAGATTGACTGATTTCCTCTTTAATCTGGACTATACAGACAAACTGTCTGCAGACGAACAGAGAACATCCACCTGATAATGAAAGTACAACAGAGTAACAGTGTGCCGGTGCTGACCAGCAGATGAGTGATGACATCACAGGAGGTGAGTTTCCTCCTCTGACTGCATTATATTCTCTAACAAGACGCCTCAGAGTGCATTAGAGTTGGAACGTGCTCCCGGCCGCATGCACTGCAGACGGCTTCATATGGAGAATACATCAACACTTCGATCTACACACACACACACACACACACACACACACACACACACACATACACATACACACACACACACACACACACATACACATACACATACACATACACATACACACACACATACACACACACACACACACACACACACACACACACACTTTGAGTCAGTGGGGATCCTAAAATAGCTGCAGATGAAAAGCCTTCAGAGAAACTTGCTGCCAGTCTGTCAGGACTCATCACCCTGATTACACAACAGAAACTAATGAAGACGTTTCAGCGTCCTCTGAACCTCCGACATGGCAACATGAAGAATCAGAGATCTTTACAGTTTAAATGCTGATGATACTCCAATATATTGTTTTTATTCATCAAGAGAAGAGAAGTGACTGTTGTCAAATGTGATAATGCTTCTGTCAACCACAGTGACCCGCCACAGCGACCCGCCACAGCGACCCGCCACAGCGACCCGCCACAGCGACCCGCCACAGTGTGACCCGCCACAGCGACCCGCCACAGTGTGACCCGCCACAGCGACCCGCCACAGCGACCCGCCACAGTGTGACCCGCCACAGCGACCCGCCACAGCGACCCGCCACAGCGACCCGCCACAGCGACCCGCCACAGTGACCCGCTACAACGCTCACTTAAAGCTTTTGACCTTCGCTGAGTGTTGGAACGTTAACCCACTGGTGAACTCATTGTTAGCTCATGCTAAGGAAGTTAGCATATCCCTGTTTCTCACAGTAGAGGTGGAAACCCCGACTGTCAGGTGATCCGCTGCCCCCTGTTGGCTCGGAGTGGAAATTGAGTTGTTCAGCTCGGATACAGAATGTACCTTTAAGGGTTAAATGGAAGATGTGTGTCTAGTGGAAGATGTCCTCAGTTCAAACATGTGTGGCGTCCAGTATACCTGAAATCTTAGTATGTGTACTGTATAGTATTTCTGGGGTAACATTGCAGTACGTGTAACCTGTGCTGTATGACCAGGACAGTCCTGCACCGGACTCACACTCATGTGTCTCTAGGTGTCAGGACACTCTGCACATCACGACCCTCTGGCAGCTGTAACATCTGCCAGCAACGGACAGTACGCGCATGCAAGTGTCCCACAATGCAATGCAGTATTGTAGATGACAGCAAGAATGTAACAAGACCAGGAAAGGATTTCACTCTGCTTTGATTAATTCATGGATGGGTCACATAATAGGTCGCATATAGATGGTTACTATGGTAACCTATTTTCAACTGGCAAGGAGACTTCCAGGAAGTGACGTGACCACGCACTGAGCAGTGTATCCACACAGGTACACCACTGTGTATTTGCAAGTATTGATGATACTACACGTAATGTGTATCGAAGCTTGTGATGTGGGACGCAGCTTTGCTTTCAGCCGGGCTCACAGCCACTGCACATTGTGGTCCAATTGAGTATCCAAGAAGATCAGACTGAATTTTGGGTAATCTAGTTCAGGGGTTTCATCCTCAACAGGACTTATTGGTGTGAACAATTTGAACGCGGCCACAGTGGAGCCGTAAGCAGCGTGCGAAGAACCTGCAGACACAACTCAGGGCTCACAAACCCCTTTGATCTCCTGCATTATAGTTTTATTTTGATTCTCCTGATCGTCAATCAAAGATCTGATTGGTCCGAATTTGTTAAAGGTTCATCGCTCACATTTGACAGTGATTTTATTATCATAGCATTCTTTTGTGGTGAGATATCAGGTCCTTATATTGATCTTATTGATCTTATCATAGGGAATCTCAGGAGTTACAGCAGCAACATTTAACAAGAGGAAGAGGAACCAGAGGAGGTTTTACAAAGGATACAATCAAATGCTTTTATGCTAGAACTCATCTAATATAATTACCTACATTTGGGGCTGAAGCATGATCATGCAAGTTAAAGGCACATTTCAATGATTATGTGAAACCAACCTGCATCTTTCATGTGCAGAAATCTGGTCCAATTAGTTTCTCAGCTCACCTGCAGCTTCATCATATTCATTCATTCATTCATTCATTCATTATAGTTTAACTGCTTTAATTGGAACCTGGCAGCTAATCAGAGAGCAGTATTTAAATGGTCACTCGACCTTCATCATCATCATCATCATCTATAACATCTACACATGACATCACACACACACACACACACACACACCTCAGTGCTACTAGACTGATGGTGACACACACATTCTCAATGGGCGGATGTGGAGGCATCATGGCGACAGCAGCCCATCAAACGCACGCATACACACACACGCACGCACGCACGCACACACACACACACACACACACACACACACACACACACCCTACCTGCCGTCGCCAGGCCGTCCGGGCCCACTTCTCCTCCTCCATCCGCCGGATTCATCCTCCCTCCTCCTCGCGCTGCTTCTCCGCCTCCCTCCTCCTCCTCCTCCTCCTCCCCCTGCTCCTCGCGCTCTCTCCTCCGTTATGTACCGTCGGTCGCTCCGCTCCTCGCGCCTCCTCCCTGCCTACCCGTCCATCCCTGCCAGCTTCACATCAGATCAGGTCGGTCCAGGCTCCCTGGCTGTCGCACCGTTGGACGGACGGATGTGTTCCCCTCCTCCCGGTACCTATCAGTCGGTCAGTGCTGCATCCTCCTCGCCTCGGCTTCGACAGTCCTCCTCCTCCTCCTCTGCTGCTGCTGCTGCTCTTACGTTACCGTGATCCCTCGCGGCATCGCATCACGTCACCGTTACTGGTCGTGATACCGTTACAGCATGCAGGTACCGTTACCACCCCGGTGTGTGTCTCTCCTCCTGCCGCTCCGGCGGTCCGTCGGTCCGTCGGTCGGTGGAGTTCCAGCACGCAGGCGCACCGAGAGAGGGGCGCTGTGCACGAGGGCTGCAGCAGGAGCTGACACACACACGCACGCGCGCACACACACACGATACAGTTACTATTAACCAGGGTGTATTATATCACATGATTAAACATTATATTATTATATATTATAATTAGAATGTGTCTTAACACGACTACCGGCATCAATGAATGAATTATTATTGAAGACGCTTCTTTCCATTACATACTGATTAAAAGTAAACTATAGTTAGAATTTACAGCCTCGTTGAAGCAAACTGGATATCACATAACAATTTTCAGAAACAAGCACCAAAACATTAAGATAACAGAAGTAATCTTTAAATAACTAACGTGAATATGACGCGGTGTTGAAACTAAAGTACAAATAAAGGTTTATTTGAAGAGCCGACTGCAGCTGCAGCGCCACCCAGAGGTCACATCCGCACCCAGCAGCATCCTCCTGGAAGAACATGGACCCATGTTCAGGTCATCTGGTGAACACTTTTATTAAACCTTCTCCGTCTTTTATGCAGACGAACATTTAATTGGATAACTAATGGCGGTTAACGTGAAGACAGAGACTCGGATCATATGTTTGCCTTTTGTAAATACATGAGCCCTTCTCTCAGTTCACGGTCTCTTCATTACCAGTCCATCTGCCAATTGATTCACATGTTTTATTCTCATGTGTTTCTCTGTTTGTGGACACATTGGTTGATTTGGTGCAGTGGGGTGCGCGTCACCTCACAGCGTCATGACGTTGCGTTGCCGTAGAAACGGAAGAGCGTCCGCGTGCCTGACGGGACGAGCTAACGGTGCTAGCTAGCCACATAAACGTTACATTTCGGTCCTCTTTCGCGTTTAAGAAACGTTTGGGTGTTAGTGAGTCCGCGCGGCGGCTGTTTTACGACTGAACGTCACTTTCTGCCTTCATACGGCGAACGAACGAGCTGCTAACGAGCTGCTAACGAGCTGCTAACTGGAGTTTAAACTGAATAAAAGCCGGGCGGTCAGGTGAGTCTGACGAACAATGGCGTGTTTGCTATCACAGATAAGTAACTGGATATCTTCCATGAAGTTTGTGTTTCCATGACAAACCAACACATTAACACTCTTATGTGGAAGGTAATTTGCTAACGAGGTGAAATAACTGTTTCTCTGTTTTGAATGAACTTTATTTGACAGGCGGTCTGTGAGGATGAAGCCGGAGGAGGAGGAGGAGGCAGCTGAGCTGATGGAGCTGAAGAGGCAGCTGGAGGATGAAAATCTGAGCCCTGAGCGGAAAATCAACCTGCTGAATAACACCCTAAACAGTGAGACACCTGTCTGCCTGTTCACCTGTCTGTCTGTCTGCTTATTTTACTGTCTGTCTGCACACCTGTCTGTCTGACGCCATAGAGCACATCTCTGTAACTGATGAGGAAACCTGACATCCTCCTGGTGGGTGGACGACCTCCTGGGAGCAGGTTTTGCCGTCAGTCCCTCCAGTTAACTGTGTGTGTCTCTGTCAGAGCTTCTCAACACGTCGGCAGTGCAGACAAGCGGCGACGTGCTAACCAGAGTGAAGTCTCACTTGTATTTGAGCGGCATCCTGAATCACTGCGTCCTCGCTCTGGATCCCAGAAGGCTACAGGGCGACTGGAGCGCCGCCGCCGCCACACTTGCTCAGCTCACCAGGTACAGAGAGACGTAATCCTGAGACCAGGACGACTCAACATAAGAGCATTTAAAAATCCTCATTCTATAAATGGGAATTGAACAATGTCCCGATTTCAATTTCTTTATTTCTGCATCTAAAAACCGGTGTTTTGTATTTCAAAAAGAAATAAATGTATTTTGTTTTGAGATCAAGTTAATATCAAGTTTGAATTCAAAAATGTATGATGTTTTAATTCTACTTTTTTATTGTGAACATTTTTTTTTTTTTTATATATGTTTATAATATTTTAAGTCTTTCATTGACACTGTCTGTCTGTCTGTCTGTCTGTCTGTCTGTCTGTCTGTCTGTCTGTCTGTCTGTCTGTCTGTCTGCCTGCTCGTCGTCCAGCTCCTGCTGTGTGGGGGCGGAGCCTGACAAACATTCGGAGGCCTACAATAGGCTGTTCCTGCCATCGGTCATGGATGGCCTGCTGTCATTGGCCGGTCAGCTGATGAGGCGCGCAGAGGTGAGCGGCGGCTGTGTTCTTCAGAACCTTCACAACATGTTGAGTTGTCTGACTGGTTTGGTTCTGTCAGTGTGTGTCACCCTTCAGGAAGGTGATGGATTCAGTCAGCTTGCTGCTCCGAGCTCACACACACCTCACCACACAGGGTTAGTCACCTTCCTGCCTATTAATGCGTTTATTGATTAATCAGCTGCTGAAAACAGTACCCAATGAATAAAATACTCTGTTGTTCACGGACGACAGTCTCCAGGAAATGAAACTGTTTGTGAGCAGTTTTTCATTTAACAAATAATAATGCAAAATGTAGTAATGAAGTTACATATGTGTTCAGTCCTCAGCTCAGCTCACTATGAGCACATCCAGATGTGTGACGATGCCACTGTGTGTCTGCTGTGTGTCCAGATGTGGATTCAAACTTGCATCGCTAGCAGGTAACACACACTGCAAGAAACACACACGCACACACACACACACACACACACACACTCTCATACATAAACATTCCTATTACATCAGTAAGACAAATTAAATCTCTCTCTCTCTCTCTCTCTCTCTCTCTCTCTCTCTCTCTCTCTCTCTCTCTCTCTCAGTAACTTCCTGCCTGGGCTGAGCGGCGACTCCGTCCTGTTGCTGCTCAACGAGGCTGTGGGACAATTAGCTGTCAGCTCAGACTCTGCAGTGGGCAAAGCCTCTATAAGGCTGATGCTTCTCATGGCCAATCAGCTGGAGCTCCAGCCCCTCCTCCTCAGCTTCAGAGGTTGGTGAATTTCCCTCGGGATAAATAAAGTATCTACCTACCTCTACCTACCGAGTGGTCGACTAGATGTAACGACTGTTGCCAGCTGATAGTCAACAGGCTAGAAGTTGCTGTGTTGTTGTGGCGGTCCATTGAGTCTTTTAAGGTAAAGGTCAAAGGTCATAGCCTGTGTGTCTGCAGGTCTGGACAGCCTTTTGGACAAAGACTGGAGGGGGCGGGGCTTTGACCAGGATGTGGATCAGCTGATCACACTCATCCAATCTGTCAAAGGCACCGTGAGTCCGGTGGGTGAACCTGTCTGTACTCTAGCTATCTCTGTCTCTGTCTCATGATCGCTCACCCCTCCACTCTGTACTCAGACGTGTACCGAGAGTGTGCAGGCGGCGTGCGTGATCCAGGCGGCGTGGAGGTCTTATCAGACCAGACGCAGAGTGCAGAGCCTCAACCGAGTGGTCGTTAAAATCCAGAGGAAATACAGGTAGCTGACGTAGTGGTTGATTCTCCAGGCTCTCATAGAGGGACAGTAACAGATGAACGATATCTTACTCTGTGTGTGTGTGTGTGTGTGCGCGTGTGTGTGTGTGCGCGTGCGTGCGTCAGGGCTCGGAGAAAACGGCAGCAGCAGGAGAAGGAGGTGCAGCAGTGGGAGGAGGAGTTGAAGTACCAGGTGAGACTGTGACTCAGAACTGACCTGATCTGAATCTGATGCAAATACAAACATCAGTGTGTGTTTTAGGTGTGTGTGCGGCGTCAGCAGGCGAGGAGGCGCTTCCACCAGAAACAGAGACAACTGCTGCAGCTTCTGCCCCCAGGTACACACACACACACACACACACACACACACACACTCACGTCTTTGTGAAGGTCTTTCTTTGTGTGCTGAATCGTTTGTTCAGACCAGGTGCAGTCGTTCCTGCGGGAGTGTGAGTGTCGTGCAGCCGTGGTGATCCAGAGCGCCTGGAGGGGCTTCAGAGTGCGACGGTTCTATGACACGCACCAACACACTTTGAGACACACACACACCCGGCAGCAGGCCGCCAGGACGCTGCAGAGAGCGGTACACACTCATTTGTTAACCCGTGTTTGTGAGGACATCTGGAGCCTGTGAACTACCATTGTAGGCCTCAGTGAGCAACTGCAACTAAGGCACATCGGACTGACTCCTTCCTCTTTCAGGTGCGTCGCTTTGTGAAAAAACTGCGTGCGGCAAAAGCCCCGCCCATTGCTACTTTCTGGGATGGCCAGGCAGGTTTGACAGACAGCCGAAGGGCGGAGCTAAAGAGACAGGTGGAGGATCACATCGCACTACATCCCGTAAGACTTCAAAACTTTAAAATCTTCCTTTCAGACGATGTGATGCTTCACAGTTTAACAGTGTGTGTGTGTGTCTGTGTGTGTGAAGTCTTCAAGTGTAACTCGTCAGGAATGTGAGCGCCTGCATGAGGAGGTGCAGCTGCAGCTGCAGGCTTGGCTGCAGACAGGAGCCCAGCAGAGGAGGGAGGGGCAGAAGATCGAGGCTCTGCTGGCTCACACACACACTCAGCTGGATCTGCTCAAAGGTTAAAAGTGTGTGTGTGCACTGATTGGATGGCGGTGATGACTCGCAGCAGACTTGTTGTTTTCTGTGACTGTAACTCGAAAGCCTTGAATCATCACGTCATCTCTGATCTCATCAGCCCCTCCTTCTCTCCCACAGATGCCCCGCCTCTTTCTGTCGTCAAGACAACATGCGTCGAGTCCTTCCTGAGCCCCTCGGGTTCCATCGCCGCTCGGGCCCGTGACGCTCACAATGCAAGGCTGCAGGCGAGCCGGCTTCCCTGGTGGAGGACGCTGGGAGAGACGGATGCATTCGACCTGTCCTACCCCGCCCACCTGGAGGGGCTGGAGGCGGAGCTTGGAGGACTGTATGTAGGAGGGTCAACAGACACGCGTTAACTTGTTCAACTGATCACGTCACCCGACATCGTCCATGATGAACTGATGACGTCACTGACCAGGACGGAGACTCCATCAGATGAATTCAACCTCTGACTTTAAATCCTGAAGTTTCAAATGTCACGCTGAATATTTCGGAAGATCGACAAGAGTTTTGGATTGAAGCACCGGGGGGCGCTACTGTTCCAACTAAAAGTGTCTTAAAGAAACCCAGGATGACTTGAAGAGACAGTTATTGAACCACAAATATATTTTCACTGGATTACTTTGATTATTGTTGAAAACTGCTCAAGTCCCAAGATGGTGTCTTGGTCCAAACCACCTGAACATTTCAGAAGCTGTAAACGTTTGGAAGTGAGGTGCTGAAAACTGTGAATGTCCCTTCAATAGTTAGAACTAAAAATAAACTACCATGAAAGTAACAGATTTGTTTTCTGTCCATCAACTGATCACGTTCGGATATGAGAGACCTCCGTGACTCAGGGACGTCACTCCACCCAGGAGAATCAGTTCATTCATGAGCTGAAGTCAGTGGAGGTCCAGATGTTTGTCCAGCTGACAGTCTGCGGGTGTTAATCAGCCGATCCATACAATGCTGATAGTTGCAGTGATGTAGATCCGACACCAGATGGCGCCTGCGTAGCAGCACAGCAGCATCATGGGAAGTTCACTTGATGGACGTTATTGGAAATTGTTCTTCTGGTCACTGATCAGTTGTGGACGAGGAGTTTCATGTTTTCTCAGCGTCGTCATGTGACATGAGGATGACAAACCTCTGATGCAGATGAAGTTTGTAGGAGCACGCCAGCAGCGTGGGTGATGTCAGAGAGGCTGTAGCGTGCAGATCCATCCATCACACTTATTGATTATTGACAGGCTCAACGGGGTTACATAAACAGTTCCTGTCAGACGGAAAGAAGAGCACCGCCGCAGACGAGTAGGTAAGAGCTTCAATATTCTACTTTACTGCGTTTAACAGTTGACAGGATGTTTCTACATGAAGACTGTTGATGGATGTCAGGAGGAGGAGAAGAGGAGGTGACATTGACCTTCAGCTCGCTCGATCACACAGAACGTGTTGGAGGGTGGAGGAAGAACTCCTTCCATGTTGGAGCAGGTTTAGCTCCCCACTAACAGTCTCAGTGTATTTACATGTACTCTTCCTCTCTTAGCACCTTCAGAATGTGAACATGCACGCCAGCAGCAGGAAGTCAAGGGTTAACATCTCAGGAATGTGTAGAAGCAGGACGAAGGTTTTTTACCCTCACGTCTTCTCTCCTCTCAAACCTCCTGCTTCATCACATCCTCCTCCTCTTCAGGACCACAGGACGCCACCACAGAGATGCCAGGTACTCTCCCCAGGTTTCCCAGCGTGCCACGGGGCTTGACCCTACCAAGAGGAGTCAGCCACCCCACTTTACCCAGATGTATCACCATGCCCAGTATGCCCACATTACCCAGTTTACCCAGCATGCCCCACAGCATGACCCTCCCCAGCCTGCCCAGAGGGATGTCGCTGCCGAGGACCGTCGCCATGCCGACCGTGTCCCAGACACCTCGACGGATGCTGCAGGACTGCTGTGCTGTGTTTGACCATCAGACACCCGGAGGTACTGCAACACTACTGCACCTACTAATACTGCTGCTGGTACTGGTGTCACTACTGGTGTCACTACTGGTACTGTACTGGTGTCACTACTGGTGTCACTACTGGTACTGGTGTCACTACTGGTACTGTACTGGTGTCACTACTGGTGTCACTACTGGTGTCACTACTGGTGTCACTACTGGTACTGGTGTCACTACTGTGGTACTGGTGTCAGTACTGGTACTGTATGGTACTGGTGTCACTACTGGTACTGTACTGGTGTCACTACTGGTACTGTACTGGTGTGACTACTGGTGTCACTACTGGTACTGGTGTCACTACTGGTGTCACTACTGGTGTCACTACTGGTGTCACTACTGGTGTCACTACTGGTACTGGTGTCAATACTGGTACTGTACTGGTGTCACTACTGTGGTACTGGTGTCACTACTGGTGTCACTACTGGTACTGGTGTCACTCCTGGTGTCACTCCTGGTACTGGTGTCACTCCTGGTGTCACTCCTGGTGTCACTCCTGGTGTCACTCCTGGTGTCACTCCTGGTAGCATCTGATTGACAGGAGTACAACCGTCCCCCTGCTGACAGTACAGCATCACTTTGCACTGCGCCCAAAGCAGCTGCAGGTTCCTGATATGTTTTTCTGTTTCTGCTGGAATGGGAATTAAATCCCGAGCAGATTAGGGAGCGCTGAGCTGCTGCACATGGCCGGATCACACAAACACACCAATGTTGGACCATTAGGAGCCGCTGACGTCACTGATGTGTGACAACAAACACGCTGAAGACGGAAGATTAACATGAAAAACATTTCATAACAAACACTTGTGATGTTCAGCTGCTCTGACGCCTGCTGCCAGTTAGTCTGTCAGTGAGGAGATACGAGCCCCCCCCCCCCCCCCCCCCCCCCCCCCCCCCCCCCC
>CAAKHC010009304.1:146228-163180 GCA_901007825.1 Macroramphosus scolopax | reverse complement strand
GGGTCGGCCCCCCCCCCCCCCCCCCCCCCCGTGATGACGATGACTGAATGAGGGCGGAGTCTGGTCAGCGTGTGTTCAGAGGATTAACCATGAATGTGTGTTTGTGTGGTTGAAGTGACGGTGGATGTGAGCTGAAGGACTCGTCTCCATGTACGGTGAGAAATATTAACTTTTATTTACATTCCACTCCTGAACGCAGCATCACCGGTCTCAGGACATCCGGTTATTAACCCGCATGTCTGAGGACGAGGAAGACAGGAGGCGTCCTTAACTTTAGACAAAAACATTTGATTTGAGATCCTTCTCAAAGAGATTGCGTCTCCTCATGTGTCCTAACGTCTCCTCACGTGTCCTCACGTGTCCTCACGTCTCCTCACGTGTCCTCACGTCTCCTCACGTGTCCTAACGTCTCCTCACGTCTCCTCACGTGTCCTCACGTCTCCTCATGTGTCCTAACGTCTCCTCACGTCTCCTAACGTGTCCTAACGTGTCCTAACGTGGCCTCACGTGGCCTCACGTGTCCTCACGTCTCCTAACGTGTCCTAACGTGTCCTAACGTGGCCTCACATCACCTCACGTCTCCTCACGTCTCCTAAAGTCACTTAATGTGTCCTCACGTCTCCTAACGTCACCTAACGTCTCCTCATGTCACCTAACGTCTCCTAATGTCACCTAACGTGTCCTCTCGTCTCGTCTCGTCTCGTCTCGTCTCGTCTCGTCTCGTCTCGTCTCGTCTCGTCTCGTCTCGTCTCGTCACGTCTCCTACAGCTCGTAACGCATCCCCACGTCTCCTCGCTGCTTGTGTCCTGTGGGGATTGAACCTGTGTTCCTGCAGGTCTCTTCAAGCTAAGCTAACTAGATAGCAATATACAGACATTATGCAACCGGCAAGTGGAGGATTAGCGGGTCGGACGTGATGTTGCTGCTGCTGCATCTCTCTTCATCATTGGATCTCACAGACCGGCGCCCCTGTGTGGGACTAACGGTCATTACACAGGAGAACATGAAGTAATCCAATCTCATCTGGACTGTAATCTCACAGATCTTTGATTTTTTTCTGTTGTTACCAGCTTTGTGTTTGTTTTTCATTTCGAAATGATGCATGATGACATCATCATCAATGATAATAACAATGACATCACAACTGATTGAACATCAGAACCCAACAAAGAATAAGACACGTCACACGTCTCTCACCTGGTTGCAGTCTGCGACTTGTCCACTAGATGTCACTAAGTCCTGCGCCCTGTTTGTGACTGTGTTCAGGTCTGTGTGGTTGCTGCTGGGCGCTACGTCCTCGCTACAAACGGCTGGTCGACAATATTTTCCCAGAGGACCCGGAGGTAAACACACATCTGATAACTGATGTACGTCCATGTTGTTGTTTCTTTGGTCAGAAACACGTGTGTGTGTGTGTGTGTTTGTGTGTCTGTGTGTGTGATCAGGACGGGCTGGTGAAAGCCAACATGGAGAAGCTAACCTTCTTCGCTTTGTCGGCCCCGGAGAAGCTCGACCGTATCGCCGCCTATCTGTCAGAGCGTCTGACCAGAGAGCTGAACCGCCACCGCTACGGGTTAATACACACAAATACACAACATGCACATGTATGTAGTATTTCAACACCTGTCTGAGTGTTTCTGTTGTCCTCTCAGGTATGTGTGTATCGCCATGGAGGCGATGGAGCAGCTGCTGCTGGCGTGTCACTGTCAGAGCATCAACCTGCTGGTGGAGAGTTTCCTCAGCACGCTGCGTCTGCTGCTGGAGGCTGACAAACCACACCTCCACATCCTGGCCACCAACTCTGTATGGACACACAGACAGACACACACACACACACACACACACAGACACACACACACACACACACACACACACACACACCACACACACACACACACAGACACACACACACAGACACACACACACCACACACACCACACACACACCACACACACACACACATATTTTGGGGTGGAATAATTTGACCAGAACAATACAGGTCCCAGAGTAGAACCCTGAGGAACCTCACAGCCGATGTTAGTTACTGAATGAGTTCTGATCCTGGAAACAAGCCTCTAACTTGTTCAAACTGATGTGTCCGTTTTGTTTGTTCCTGCAGGTTCATGAATCCCATCACATTTGTTCTTTCTATGAAAGGATCAGTCTGTAGTGTGAACTAGCTCGCGCTGGTTACTGACGTCTCGTTACACCACCTTGTTTGATTTAGATTTTTTTCCTTTGTGTAGTTTGTGAAGTTTGCGAACATCGAAGAAGACACGCCGTCGTATCACCGCAGCTACGACTTCTTTGTGTCGCGCTTCAGTGAGATGTGTCACTCTGAGCATGAAGACACGGACATCCGAAACAAGTCAGTCTGTTGAGGACCGGGGGGGGGGGGTCTTCCCTGGAGGAAATCAATATCCACTGATCATTTCTGCGTGTCCTTAGGATCCGCGTGTCGGGGATCTGCGGCCTGCAGGGCGTGGTGAGGAAGACGGGGGATGACGAGCTGCAGGTAAATATCTGGGAGCCTCGTCACATGGAACAGATTGTCCCCGCCCTGCTGGTCAACCTGCAGCAGCACACACACACCAACAGGTACACACACACACACACACACACACCAACAGGTACACACACACACACACAAAGACAAGCAAACCAACTTGTAAACAATTAACATGAAATTTTGTCTGCGTCTGCGTCTGCGTCTGCTCAGTGCGTCTGCAGCAGAGCAGACTGAAGTGTGTTTCAGGGAGTTGTTGGGCCGAGCTGCTTATGGACACATTAACAACGCTATCAGACCTGTACTGATGTAAGTAGTAGTAGTAGTTTCAGCAGTAGTTTCAGTAGTAGTTTCAGTGGTAGTTTCAGCAGTAGTTTCAGCAGTAGTTTCAGTGGTAGTTTCAGCAGTAGTTTCAGTAGTGGTTTCAGTAGTAGTTTTAGTAGTAGTTTCAGTGGTAGTACTGAGTACTGTGTGTTTTCAGGCACCTGGACAGTCATAGTCTCTGGGAAGGACAAAGTTTTGCAGTTGGATGTTTTCAGATCATCATGTACTCCATCCAGGTGAGTACGAACAGTTACTGCATGTCAATACTCTTCAGTACTGCTCTACTGCTCACACTTCAGTACTACTTCGTCCAGGTGAAACAAGAATCATCTGCATGACGTTGTATATGTGTACTGTAGTTGAAATGTTCTGTTGTCACCTTCAGCCGCAGCATTCACACCTGGTGATCCAGCAGCTGTTGGGTCACCTGGACGCCAACAGCAGGAGTCCGGCGCCGGTCCGGGCCGGGATCGTCCAGGTTCTGTCCGAAGCCGCGGTTATAGAAGCAACTGGATCTGTTGGTCAGTGACCTGCTGGCGTCTGAATGTGATGCTGCGTAAACATGGACGCCACTTGGTGACTGTTTGTGTGTCTCTGTGTGTGTGTGTGTGTCTGTGTGTGTGTCTTTGTGTGTCTCTCTGTGTGTGTGTGTGTGTGTGTGTCTTTGTGTGTGTGTGTGTGTGTGTGTCTGTGTGCAGGACCCACAGTCCTGGAAGTGTTCAACACATTACTGCGACAGCTCAGGCAGAGCGTCGACCACCAGCTCACCGGTTACTATGACAACACCAGAAAACACAAAACCAGCCCGACCGAGGAGGAGACGCTCCAGGAGGCCGTCATCAAAACTATCGGTCAGGCCAGCTCTCTGCTAATCGGCGGTTTCAAAGGTGGTCGTTTTATTTAATGTAAGTTGTGTGTCCAGGATCCTTCGCCAACACGCTGCCTGTCTATCAGAGGTCAGAGGTCATGCTGTTCATTATGGGGAAGATCCCTGTTCCTGGAATCTATCCGGCTCTGGGCTCTCCGAACGCCGGGTACAACCTGCTCCACCTCACTCCCAGACAGTTGTGTGTTTCCTGATGAAACCAACGAGTGTCTCTCTGTGTTGCAGGTTTGAAGGCAGCCGGATGATCCAGGTGATGCTCTTAAAGTCGCTGCTGCAGGTCAGATTCATCCTGGAGTGACAGACGCTCCATCAGTGAAGCATCAGAACCTTTTAGGTCAAATGGATATTTGAGGCTCTTTTGTTCGTCTTGCAGGTATCAGAGCATTATGAGAGCAGTAATCTGTTGACGGCGTTGCCTACATCCTTCTTGGAGCCTCTGCTCTCCTTCACTCTGATGGAGGATCCAGAAATCCGTCTGCTGGTTCTGTTCATCCTCACCTCGCTCATCGACCGGCGCCACAATGCCGTCAGACTCGCCACCGCCAGGTCACATCTCAGCACACATGATGTGTCGGTAAAGTGTTCAGTTGTCAGGAAGTGTCACAAACTGTGGTGAACTCTTTGTGCTGCAGTGTCACGTTGGACGTCTCGCTGCTGCAGCTGAAGGAGGACGGATGCTCTCGACAGGACAACCTGTTCATGAGGAAGGTGAGTGCTCAAACCAACAGTCCATATCACCTTGTTCAACAAGCATCATTGACTTTAAAGAGAAGTGTAGAAGTCACAGTGTGTGTGTGTGTGTGTGTGTGTGTGCTCAGCACGCTCAGCGTCTCTACAGACACGTCTACCTGGCCTGTAGGGAGGAGAGTTGTGGGAGGAGCCACTACCAGGCCCTCTTCACACTATTGGCTGTCGTCAGTTTGGAACTGTCCAATGAGGAGGTGCTGGTAGATCTGATCCGATTGGTCCTCGCGCTGCAGGTGGGCGGACCTTCAGTATTAGGAGTGATGAAAATATTAAGAGAAGAATAACGATGAAGACGATGTGCTGGCTTGTGATCTGCTGTTCAGGAGCTGGCGTTGTCCAATCTGGAGTGTCTGTCAGTGTTTAACCGCTGTGGTGTTCACGCCGTCTGCGCTGCCTTCCTCAACCTGCTGTGCCAGCTCGGGCCGCCTCCCACCCTCCACCTGTATGTCACTCAGGTGAGTGGGTGTATGTGTGTTTGTGTGTGTGCATGTGTGTGTGTGGGTGTTTGTGTGGGTGTGTGTGTGTACATGATCTTGTCTGTATGTCTGCAGGTTGTAGAGAGTCGACAGGTGGACGCTCCACATCTGCTGCCTGACGACATCTTCTGTGACTCCCCAAGGTATGATGATGATGATGATGATGATGATGATGATGATGATGATGATGATGATGATGCACTGCTTTATGTGTCAGTTATCTTAACTCACGCAGGGTTTATAATTTATGTCTGTGTGTCAGACTGCCTGTAGTCGAGCTGGTGGTGGGCGGGGTCCTGCTGTTCGTCCAATCACAGATCTGTGAAGCTCTGACAGGAAGTGGCTACAGCGCCCACACGGAGCGCTTCAACATGCCGTACACACCGCAGCTGACAGGTACGAACGGACAGGACGGAGAGCTTCTCTCGAACCTGAGTGAAACAACAGATGGACTGTTTGTGTTCCAGATGAAGATCGTCTGTCCAGGAGGAAGAGTGTTGGTGATGTTGTTTCCCTGCAGATGGACACGGACCCTCTGGGCTCTTCTGATACTCAGCAGGTACATTTGTCTCTCATTATTCCACTAATGTCACTACGATCTGGACCCCGTGATCAGAATAAGTTCCATGTTTTCTTAATAAGCATCAGTCCAGGTGGACAACAAACACGTAGTGAGACAAACACAAACAGACGAAGAGACGGAAAACATTTGAAATCTAATGAAAAGGTCTCTGTCGTCTCTAGAAACCTCCAACAGAGCTGATCACCTTCCAGACGCTGAAGAGTGCTATTGGTAAGTGATTGATTCCCAATCAGTACGTTTAGGTGATTTTCATTTCTCTTAAAGGACCAGTATGGAACATTTAGTGACATCTAGTGGTGAGCCTGCAGATTGCAGCCACTGACTCTGCCACAACCTCCGGTGTCCTGCGAGGCCCATCAGAGAGGAAACATCACGCCATGTTCTTCCTCTGACGACATTCACGCTCCTTCTCTTGTGCCTCAGAATAAATATGATGTTTGTTGTTCTTCTTCTGAATATAAAGATGTTAAATAATATAAAAATGTTTTTATGTCTTTACATTTCTGAAATGTTTAATTGATTTATTCTGTCAGAGGATGGAGGGAGTGTGGAGGAGGAGGAGAGGAGGAGGATGAAGGTGGTGGAGAGGTTTCAAACGGCTCCCTTCGAGGAAATTGCTGCCCACTGTGGAGCGAAGGTGAGCGACCTCTGCCCTTTGACCTGATCCCTCTGTTGATATGTTGATAATGTTAATATTGTTCTTTTGAATTCGGATCTGTTTTTCTCTCCAGACCTCTCTGCTTCAGTCGAAACTCGACGAGGTGTTTGACCTGATCATCCGTCCGCCGCCGTCTCCGTCTGGACAGTCGCCGCCGCGCTCCACTCCTCTTCACCAGATGAAGTTCCCCGACCTGTGTGTGTACTAGCCACAGCCCCGACAGGAAGCCCCTCCCACTTTGAGCAGACAACACGTGAACGCACTTCCCTGATTTAACGTTTTGTGTTGCCTGTTGATGGGAAGCAAGGAGGCAGGAGAGGACACTAGGAGTTAGGAGAGGATCTGAGGAGGCAGGAGAGGACAGAATGAGGTAGGAGAGGACACCAGGAGGCAGGAGAGGACACCAGAGGACACCAGGAGGCAGGAGAGGACAGAATGAGGTAGGAGAGGACACCAGGAGGCAGGAGAGGATCTGAGGAGACAGGAGAGGACATGAGAAGGCAAGAGAGGACCGAATGAGGTAGGAGAGGACACCAGGAGGCAGGAGAGGATCTGAGGAGACAGGAGAGGACATGAGAAGGCAAGAGAGGACCGAATGAGGTAGGAGAGGACACCAGGAGGCAGGAGAGGACACCAGAGGACACCAGGAGGCAGGAGAGGACAGAATGAGGCAGGAGAGGACACCAGGAGGCAGGAGAGGACACCAGGAGAGGACACTAGGAGGCAGGAGAGGACACCAGGAGAGGACACTAGGAGGCAGGAGAGGACACCAGGAGAGAACACCAGGAGGCAGGAGAGGACACCAGGAGAGGACACTAGGAGGCAGGAGAGGACACCAGGAGGCAGGAGAGGACATAAGGAGGCAGGAGAGGACAGAATGAGGTAGGGAGTGTTCAGTTGAAGTGAAGAATGTCTGAGTGTTTCTTTATTGTTTGATGGATTGTGATTCACTTCCTGTTTCCTTTTGAAATGTTTCATAGCGTGTACTTATACAAGTATTTGCATCTGTTTTCAGTACAGAAATATTTAAACCTTTTTTCTGATTCAGTCAAACTTTATTGAAAAATGACTGTTACACTGCTGTGAAATATCGCTAACACACTCTCTCACACACACACACACATCGGTGAGGTCACTGTGGTTGTGCATGAGCATTACAATCTGCTCTTACACCAGTACATTGTGGGATTTCAATATACAGGTCAAATAGTTTTTATTAATATCTTAAATTGAGAATAAATAATATACTTCTGTCATCACTTCCTGGTGGTCTTAGGGGACCTTCACCCTGGTGGAGCTCCAGTAGACGGGCTGCGGCATGAACACTTGAACGTGACACGTTGGACACGACTGTTTCCGCCACAGCCACTCCTCGATACACTGCAAAAGAATTCAAACTGTGTTGCTACTTGCAATTTGAGCAGCTGATGTCACTGATTCATAACAGATAACAGAACACTTCCTGTCTCACTGAGGATGGTGATGATGATGATGATGATGATGTTACCTCTTGGTGGAAGGTGTGTGTGCACTGCAGCTCTCTGATGCCGCCGGATCCTCGATTCAAGTCATTATGACAGATCAGACACACACTGTCAGCATCGTTCTGAAACACAAACACACACACACACACTTAATACTCTCAGTGTCTTCATCACTTATTTTTGTTTTATTGTCTTTACACACTTTTGAAGAAAGAGTTCTCTGTATGGTAACATTAAGATGATAGCATAGCTTAGCATAAATCACTATAGCTCACTGATTAACAGATTAAAACTTCTCCTCCACCAGTTGACAGGCAACAAACTCATTGTGTTAGTCGGGTATATGACTGTGTTTTTACACTTTTAAATTGGCAAGCTCCAACCTGCTAAACAGAGTCATGCTAGCTGTTTCTGCTTGCTTTAAGTCTTTATGCTAAGCTATGCTAATGTCTCTAGCTACTTAGCAAACAGACATGAGAGTGGAATCAATCTGAGCTGACACCATCACCCACCAGAGACATGACGTTGCGTCTCCTAAACTGGCCTCTTCTCTCGGGTGTAGTGGCCTCCGGGATTGTGGGTATAAGGGAAGGTCTTCGTTCAGGGATGGGAGAGGGGGCGGAGACCTCCTGTGGCGTGGACAGGAGGCGGCGGGAGGAGGAGCGTCGCAGCAGATCCCTCGCAGTCACTGGAGCCCGGGTGGACGAGTGGAGGCGAGACAGCTGCATGGCCGAGAGAGTCGTCTGCACACAGAATGTTCTGTCTATGAAGTGTCAGAGGAAAGTATCACATTGTTACATTCCAGTCTGATGGTAAAATAAACAGTAATCATAACAAAGATGTGTCCTGGAACTGGTTTGTCCAGCCGGCACCAGTGGGTTCTGGTTCCTGAAGGTGAACCTCAAGGCTCCTCTCTGGGTCCTGTTCTGTTCACAGGTTCTGTAATATATGAATCAACCTTTATGCAGATGATAACGTTCTGTCAGATTATAAACCAGCAGTACCTTTTACTGTGTGACGTCCTGTGTAATTAGTTATAATACAAGAAAATGGAAGCTTTTTTTTCACATCCAAACACTGTAAAACTCCACTCTGGTTCAATATTGGAAGAGTGAACAATGATGTCATGCCTCCCGGATTCCTGTGGATACAACTTGTTTTTTCTTTTATTCTTTGCAGATTAACCAACTGTAGAAAGCGAGATTATGCCCATCAGAGCTGTTGGTTACCGGGCACGGCAGCGACGCCCGGCGGTCCGTCCTCATTTCAGCCAGTGGCTCTAAGCTGCTCCTGCTTTCAGATCTTCCTCCCTCTGGGCCCTCTTCCTCCTCTTCTTCAATTTTCTTCGGCTGCTCGTTGCCCCTGTACCGCTGCATCCAGGCATTGAAGATCCTCGCGTCTTCCTCCTCCTCCCCCTCCTCTTCCTCCTCCTCTTCTTCGTCAGCTCTCAAAGGGTTCGGATCTTCTAAAAACACTTCTGCTTCTTCTTGATCAGGATCCATCGTGACAAACTTTGTGCAGTTGCAATCGTGATAAATAAACAAACAGGCTAATTGTATGTAACAGGACTGACTTACACTCGGGCTGATTTACAGGCTAAAACATGCTAAATGAGGTCCAAGCTGGTTAAATCAAATCAATGCTCCATCACATCACAGCTGAGTTTGTTAGCAGTTGGCAGCTCAACAGTGAGAGAGGAGGAGAGAAGGATCGAGAATCTGAGCAATTGATGCACAAATTCAGACGTGACTGTCGACCTCACGATGCTCCTCACGAGTCCATGCAAATCATAACAAATCAAAAACAAAGAAATATGTCCTCATAAATGGCTTCCGATTCGTCCACTCATCCCCCTTTACTGCTTCTCGTCCTTGCTGCTTTTTCGTTTCTCTTCTATCGTTTTGTTGCTCTCTGTTCTACTAACCCGAAGTCTGTTAATCCATTTAGTGCAGCAGAGGATTAGATTACAGCTGGTTTACTGTAACTGTGTCCGACCAGGTGAGAGAGAAGAGTCAGTCCACATTTCAACTGCTCCACTCACTGCACTTCAGCTCATACTTTGAACAGGAGGAGTGCAACAAAACACATTTTCAATCCATAAAATAAACACAGAAGGAGCTGCACAAATTAAAACATTTTAATTCTTTCTCAGAAGTTCGTAATATTTTCTCATTAGAGGAATTATTGTCACGATGTTTTGTGTAATATTTTAAGCTCCTATTAAATAAATTTGTATAAATACAGGTTCCAAGTAACAATAACTTACGTCATAAGTAAGCTTCAATGAGGAAATAAACTGGTCAAATTAGACAAAATGAAATAAAATGGATTAAGCAAAGTATTTGACATAAGATCCAGAGAGGTGGGTGAGGATTTATTTTCTCTTCAGGGAACAGAATTAACTTTAAGCTCATCACGAGCAACAACGCCGGAAATCATCTGGCGGTTGTTTGGTAACTTCCGGTATCATGGCGGCGATGCCGTTAGCCGGAGTGTAAACACTGTTAGCTGTTAGCTCGCCCTGCTAACTTGTTTTAAAAGTGTGTTGTGGAAGTGAGGAAGGAGCGTGTGACTCTGCAGGCAGGATGGGTACGTGTTCTCCCGCCGTGTCTGTGTTTCCTTCTGCTACAAATAATAACGAACCTTAGCCAGCGAGCCTGAAGATCTGGGGGTCCAAACTCCATGAAGAGAAACACGATTTTAACATATTCTGTGTTTTATTAAATGTAAACAGTTCCCGGAATTGTTTTTGTGAGTTGATTGTTGTTCCAGTGTAATTCGGCTTCATCACATAGCGTGGTATATCTTAATCCAAGTCATGTAAATAACCTGATTTTATTGTATCCCTTTGCTAAATAATCAATTTAACATTAATTTGCTAGTTAGCTTCATTAAGCCACATTTAGAAATACCGTGATCGTTGTTTACTCATCAGTATTAAATCTATAATTGATCGGTGTAATTACCGAGTTGTTTCTAAATGAATATGTTCTGCTTGGTGTTTTAACCCGAACCAAACACGCGTTTATAAGCTTTTAGAAAAAGTCTTTAACCCGGGTTTTCTTGGCATTAGCCAACTTGTTCGAATGAAAGAACTCTCGACTACAAAAGCTTCCAGAAAAACTTTATTTAAGGTTTATTAGTCAACTCAACAGTAATAATAACTGCTGCGTTCTGTTTCGTGTAGGTGGGACGTACCAACACTTGTGCTCATACCTGCTGTAATAAATGTGTTTAACATATTAAATACATGTTTATGTCATGTTGTAGATGTATTTGATGATCGTCATACATGGTCATGATGTTCTGACGGAGCCAAATGGAACACACCTCATTAATTGTTTCCACCTGTGTGATGTCGTCTCCCTCCACAGCCTCCCCTCTCCCCATGGCCTCCCTGCGTCTCCTCGTCCCTCCTCTTCGCCTGTTAACGGCGGGGATGTGGCAGGTGACGCAGCAGCGTAGCGTGAAGCATTATGGAATGCTGGAGAACTTTGTTTCCCTGGTTACAGAGGCTGTCCCGCAGCTGCTTACAGACAAACAGAAGAGTCTGTTGCTTCTGGCGTTGAGGGCGAAGGTGCGTTTGTCTGAGATTCAAACCCTCGAGGGAAACCGGCAACTCATTTTTCTTATCCTTTTTTAAACAACTAAACAATAAACAGAAGTCTGGAGGACAAACCTAACACCTTCCTGGTATATTTGGATGTTGGTCATCTGAGGAGTTCTAATACGTGATTCTAAAAACAGTCAATATTCAATTATGATGAAGTTTAGATGAACACATTTTCTGTGACATTTATTTTATGTATTTAAGTCAAATGTGTAAATATTGCAGCTTCAATAAAAACCATGTCAAATCCGTTGGTTCTCTCTCTCTCCCGCTGCAGGTGACTCTCTGCGACGCTGAGACTCAGCCCGCCCACATGGACAGGATACACTGCGTCACCATGACAACGGTGAGAAGAAACGACACAACTGTGTCATTGGCTGAACTTGTAAAGTCACAAACATCCAGCGAACATGTGATCCTAGAACATGTGACCCTAGGACATGTGACCCTAGGACATATGACCCTAGAACATGTGACCCTAGAACATATGACCCTCGAACATATGACCCTAGAACACATGACCCTAGAACATGTGACCCTAGAACATATGACCCTCGAACATATGACCCTAGAACATGTGATCCTAGAACATATGACCCTCGAACATATGACCCTAGAACATGTGACCCTAGAACATGTGACCCTAGAACATGTGACCCTAGAACATGTGACCCTAGAACATGTGACCCTAGAACATGTGACCCTAGAACATGTGACCCTAGATCATGTGATCCTAGATCATGTGATCCTAGATCATATGACCCTAAATTATCCAAAAACAGATCCTTCATCAACCTGTGCTTTGATGTCATTGGGTGTGTGTGTTCTCTCCACAGACGGAGTCCGGCGCTGACGACTGGCGCTCTGCTCTGTCGGCTCTGAGTGACACAGTGACGCAGCATCCGGCGGACAGAGAGCGCCTCCTGCAGGTCATAGCTGCACTAACATCACGAAGCAGTGATGCGGGCAAGTGTGTTTCACTAACTCTTCTTATCTCCATCAGGAGGTGTTCAACCAGAGATTTGACTCCGCCCTCCAGACGCTCATATCTGACTTCCTGTCCAGGATCAACCAGCTGTTTCCCGTCCCCGACTTCAAACAGGTGCTGACTAACCACCATACAGTTGCCACGTGGGAATTATGGGATGGAAGTGCTGAGGTGGAGGGAAGTGTGGTTGATAGATGAGTCGGCGGAGAAGGAGGAGGCTTAGGATGTCTGGAAGAGAACGGAGAGACAAAGTCAAGACCACCACTTCCTGTTTAGACTCTGTTTCTGTCAAGATGCTCCACTGTCCTCCTGTTATTACAGACAGTGAACTAACCACAGACACTGAATTGCCCCACTGTTATTACAGACAGTGAACTAACCACAGACACTGAATTGCCCCACTGTTATTACAGACACTGAACTAACCACAGACAGGTGAATGTGTCTCTCAGGCTGCTTCTTGGCTCGACGCTGGAGGTCTGGAGGACAGTCTGCAGGTGGCAGACAGTGAAGACTTGAAGTTGCTGTTGACCAATCAGAGGGGTCTGATGGGACGTGTCACCAGCACAGGTAACAAACACACACACCTGTACATTTGTAATTTTTGGCTTTAAAAGTCAGAAAAAAGTTTCCAGACGACGTTTGGAAAATGTTCTATTTGATCAGTTGATTGTGACACGGAGAAGATCCTCCTCTCCGCCTGGACCCACCCCCTCTTCAAGAAACGGACCAATCCCGAGCCTCCTCACAGCGACACAGAAGTACGGTCAGATGCCCTCGAGGATGCTGTGAGTCCTGACGTGGACCGGGTGAAGGAGGAGGAGGTGGTGGTAATACTGGAGGAGGAAGAGGTTGTGATTGGTCAAATGATGTCGCGAGATGAGGTGGAGTTGTCCAATGACAGATGCTCAGATGTGAGCAGTGATGTCACACCTGTGATCCTGGAAGGTGACAGGTGAGACATCTTCTGTCTACATAGCAGTGGTGTCCTGTTCATGTGTCCTTGTGATGACCACCTGTTTCCTGTCAGGTTGAAGGACTCACCTGGAAACTTTGTGGACCCATCAGAAGACGCAGGTAAACACACGCCTCCATCCAGACAGGTCGCAGGTGAATATTCAATGACACGCGGCCCTCTCTGATATCCGTTAACAACCAACCTGATTTGGCGACGAGTGTGTTCGTCCATGTGGCGTCTCGAAGAATCCAGAAGTTCATGTTGATGTTTTATAATCTTTCATTGTAAACCAGTTAAGCTCCGCCTCTCTCTGCAGACAACCAACCAGAGCAGTCCTGCTCTGACATCACAGCCAACGCTCTATACGGCATATCCCATAATTCCCAGCGGGTGGCTCACAAATGTCCTCAGTGTGCGAAATGTTTCATCTACCGTTCTCAGGTGAGTATTTCTACCTTCTGCCTGCAGTAGCTGTAGTACTATTAACACTTATAGTATTAGTACTAGCTTCAGTACCCGTAGTAGTAATAGTGTCAGTCGTCAGTAGTAGCAGCAGGAACAGTCTAACATGAGTTGTATCTGTTCTGTAGTACTGCTAGTATTAGTATCAGTAGTATAAGTACTTCGAGTATACTATATCGGTAGCAGTACTAGTACTTAAAGGACCAAGCAGCAAAGTTGTCTGTCTTCAGGTGATCCGTCACCTGCGTACCAATAAGTCCTGCGGCTCTGCCGTAACGAAGACTGGATACGAGCAGAGTTCACCTGCAAGTGAGGAGGAGCCCCTCCCCCCAGAGCCCCGCCCAACAGAGCCCCCCGTCCCGGAGCCCCACCCTACCAGAAGTCATGCCTGCTTCCAGTGCGACGCCATCTACAGGACCAAAGCGGACCTGCTATCGCACCAGCGGAGCCACCGGGCCCGCCCCGTGTACCAGTGCGGCCAGTGTGAGAAGGCGTTCCACCACCTGTCCAGCCTGACCAATCACAAGCAGACCCACCTGGACAGGGGCGGGTTTACCTGCAGCAAGTGCGACAAGGTGTTTGAGTCGGCCAAAGAGAGAGACGCCCACCGGCTGCAACACCGCATGCTCGACCTCACCTGCACCGTCTGCTCGCAGGCATTCAGCTCGCAGATGCAGCTGCTGCGACACCTGCAGACGCACTCGGTGGAGGGCGCCGAGCCACTCTACAGCTGCCGCTTCTGTGAGGAAACCTTCCCAGGTAACGCCAGGAAGCAATGAGGTCAAATCCTTTCATGTTCTTAGAAACAGACGTCTTATTATAGAGATGTATGATAAGGTCAGCAGTTGGGGGTCAAAGGTCGAATCAAACGTTGGTCTGTGATTCTCTGCAGGCGTCACTCAGCTGCGGATCCACCAGCGCACCCACATGTTCCGCTCCTACCAGTGTGACCAGTGCAACAAGACGTACGGCTCGCTGACCGGCCTCAACTCCCACCAGGCGAGTCATAGTGCCGACAAACGCTTCCTGTGTCCTCAGTGCGGCAAACGCTTCAAGACCCGTGACGGTCTGGAGGGGCACCTCAGGACGCACACCGGTGAGCGGCCCTACCGCTGCCCCTACTGCCCCAAGGACTTCACAGCGCTCGCCGGCCTCAACGTGCATGTGCGGCGACACACCGGGGAGCGGCCATATGTGTGCACGGTGTGCGGTAAAGGTTGGCCGTCTGGAGGCGACCTGCAGAAACACATGAGGACTCACACAGGCGAGCGTCCGTACACCTGCCAGGACTGCGGAAAGGCCTTCTCCATTTCCTGTCACCTGACCGAACACCGGCGCATCCACACCGGTATGTGTGTGTGTGTGTGTGTGTGTGTGTGTGTGTGTGTGTGTGTGTGTGTGTGTGTGTGTGTGTGTGTGTGTGTGTGTGTGTGTGTGTGTGTGACACAGTTGGGCTTCCATACGCAGCTCCACTCACTTCCTGTTTGTGTCTCAGGTGAGAAACCCTTCAAGTGTCCAGAATGTGGGAAGTGTTTGAAGAGGAAGTTCGACCTGAAGAAACACTTGATGTCTCACAGCAACATTCGTCCGTACGCCTGCGTTTCCTGTTCCAAGAGCTACACCCGCAAAACTCACCTGAACCGTCACCTGCTGACTCACTCGGCCGGCGGCGATGGGGAGGTGGCGGCGGCGGAGGACGATGTCTGACCCGTCCACAGTGACCTTCTGCTCGTTGCTGATGTTTGTTTTCCTGCAGGGACGTCTCAGCGTTCACGTGAGCGTGGAAATTTCCAATGGACGAGTTTGACTTTAATGTTGTTTTCTAGACGTAAGATGAAACTGAATGTTTGCTGACAAACTTTTTTGTTCTTCGAGTGATCAATAAATCAGTTCATGTCTGTGATGTCATGAAGACTTTTGGTGTTTGTTGACAGACGGCAGCGACAACACTGTTTCACTCCGCTGCTGGACGCGGGGAGTCACCTTTAATGAAGGGTTGACTTTGGGTGTTGATGTTGGCGTGGACGCGGTTGTTGGCGTGGACGCGGTTGTTGGCGTGGACGCGGTTGTTGGCGTGGACACGGTTGTTGGCGTGGACGATGGCGTGGACGTGGTTGTTGGCGTGGACGATGGCGTGGACGTGGTTGTTGGCGTGGACGATGGCGTGGACGCAGTTGTTGGCGTGGACGCGGTTGTTGGCGTGGACGTCGTCGGCGTGATTGTTGGCGGGTTAAAGCAGCAGGATTCACTCGTTTTGTTGTTTCATTTTGTTCACTGTTCGACTCCTGACCTTCGCTTGACGACACTCTCGATCGTTTTGTCTCTTGAAAGTCAGAAAACGTTTAAAGACGGAAACCGAAGACATTCTTTCTAAAATTATCTCTTTAATGACTTGATATTTTCAAAATAAAACTTCTGGACAAAAATGCTTTGGAAAGACACTGAATTCTTTCTTGTGTTTGATGATGTTTACGTTGCCATGGAGATTTTCTCTTCAGCCATGATGAAAGGACTCAGACTGGACATGAACTAACTTTATTAGCACCTTCTTGCTCGACGGTCTAGTTGCCGTCTCCTACTTCTTCGATGGTCTTCCTCATCCATTTGCTCATTCTGAACAGGTGCGTGTAGAAGCCGTACTTCCCGTCGCGGTCGCAGCCCTCCCCCCAGGACACGATGCCCATCTGGTACCAGCGGTTATCTGCTGGGTACTGCACAGACAAACAGGCTTTTTAAAGAGCTGTCAAACCTCAGAGGATCGTCGTCCTGCCTGTTCTTCCTCTCACCTTCATCACAAAAGGTCCACCGCTGTCGCCCTCGCATGCGTCGCCTCGCTTGGAATCTTCTGGTTTGTAACCTGCAACATATCAGCGGGAGCGTCAGCGAGGTTCTGGTGCTTAAAGTGAAGCTGAAGCACGAACAGGAAGTTTACCGGCGCAGAACATGTTGTCTGTGATTTTGACTGCGGTGGAGCTCCTGCAGATGTCCTGGTCCACGATTGGCAGGTGGATTTGTTGGAGGACTGAGGGTAAATTTCTGGATCCGGGTTGCCAGGTTTCCTTAAGGTTCCCCCAGCCGGTCACCCGCCCTTTGTAGCCTTCAGTCATCAGCCTGCCGGAGGACACAACCAAACACAAGTTCATCAAACAGGCGAGGCGGAGCTAAGTGACGGAAAGGGAGTAGCAGCAGCAACACCGTTGACCCTGAGTTCTGACTGTCAGGCTGCTGGCTCTAACGTACAGGCGGAGCTCAGGAAGTCTTACGTCTTTG